>JAIPRM010014322.1:0-10830 GCA_025469315.1 Stegophylla sp. TES_Ste_2020
TCTACAGTACAAAAAAAAAAAAAAAAAAAAAAAAAGAAATTTCACCATAGTAACGTGAAATATTCAAGAGGGGACGTGGAAGAGAAATAGAAATAAAATAACAAAGTTTTTAAATTGTTTGTGTATACATTTGATTATGTTTATAACTGTTCTGGGTGTAACTTTTAAACAGTACATGAATAGGAAAATTATCATCATATTGAAAATATGTAAAATAAAGATACAAACTTTTTAGTAAACAATTGTTTTTCCTTCGTTTTTTTTTTTAAAAAAAATTCATTTCATTCCGTACATGGATTTCCATTCGTTGTCAGTCATAATTTTTCGTCGTGAATTATAATAACGTTGTTACGGTCCTTTTTTGTTTTCATATCTCGGAATAATCTAAAAAAACATAGAGTGAAGATAAAATATTTTCAATGAGAATTGTTGTTTATTGTGATTCAATGAATAATTGTGGTTATGTATGATGCGTACGTTGAATTTATCAAGTTAACTGATTAATAATAATTACTCGTGTAATTTATGGTATTTATTTTAATTGTAAGAAATTATTTTAAAAAAGAAAGTGTATGTTTGTTTAAAAAAACAATATAATAAAAGAAATCTAATGGAACTTTTGATGCTCTATATACATATAAACTAAAAATTACAAAGTTCATTTGAAATTCAAAATTTGATTTGACGCTTTGAATTTTTGCTTTTGATTATTGTTTGCCACCTATTATAATATACAGCGTGTATCAGAAAGATCTGACATATTGTATAATTTTTACCTTTGTTTTTCTGAAAATTATTACTATAACATTACAATAATAATGTATAATTTTTTTTTAGGACCACAATTTTCGAATTAAAAATTCTTTACTATATTTGTAGAAAAAATTCAAAATAGCCCTTTTTATTACTCTGATTATTAATAAAATATTGATGCTTAAATCTATAATGAAGATTAATCCGTTCATTGTATACGACTTTTTTGAGTTTGCGAATATTTCAATAATTTTGTCAAATACTTTATATGATCATATTGGTGAAAATTTAGATTCTAAAAAAAAAAAATTATTATTATTATACGTTAGCGCAATGCTGTAGTAATAATTTTCAAAAAAAAATAACAATTATTTATGGGCAAAGAATTATTCCATTTGTCATTTCTTTCTAATATACCCTGTATGTATATAAAATACATGTTAGGGTAAATGGCGATATTCGCTGGTAATTGCTGTTATTTTTTAACCACAAATGTTGGAATTATCATGATGATTTTAGTTGTTATGTTGAAAATGACGAGATTTAACTCTCATTATTTATTATTAACACATTCTGCAACAATATAGACTATGCTGAATAGACCGTATTTTTATTTTGAAACTGAGAAATAAATATCACAATATTACTAATACTAACGAGACAGTTATGGTTTATTTAAAATTGTGTGCTCAACGCTAGAAAAGTGCATCCAAAAAGAGGATTCGTATCGAAACCTATTTTAGAGTCTCAGAATATTATGAGACAGAGTTAATGTCACTGAAGTGCTTCGTGTAAAAATAAATAACTAATAATATCATATTAGTTGTTTTCAGTTCAAAAAAAAAAAAAATGCCTACACCGTGCTTCAATTAATGTTATTAAATTTGGTGTCGGTGTAACATATGAACATATGTTATATTTAATTAATTAGATATTCAGAGATTCGAGTAATTTTACTAAACAGTGTAACTTTTCTAGTTAAATGATTATTAAAATAATAGGCGTGACTTAACACGAATTCGATTGTTTCAAAAGCAATATTCAGATTTAATTCCATGTTACGAATGTTTGTCTTGTTTTTTTATTAGGAATAATCATTGGCTTATTTACAACTTATTATTTTTATCTAGGTAAAATTTATTTATTTCATCTTTAACAAAATAATTTAAAATTTCAGATATCTTTTTTTATAGAGTTCAAGCTGAAACACTTTATCTGAGCTAAACACTGAACTTATAAAATGGAATGCACGCAATAAGACAACCTAAAATATGTATACAAAATCATAGTGACCCTATCAATGATATTTATAGAAAAGTAATTTCAACGAAACACAAATATTTCGGTCTCACGTATATCTTTATATAATATGGCAAAAAATACTAAGAGCTTTTTTTATGCCGCCAACGTATTCATTCTGGTTTTTATGGCTATCTGAAATCTTTTTATTTTCCCTGAAATAAACTCATTTCTGTATTTTACTTTCATTCCAATACCATTTTAGTGTTTGTTTAAACTGCATAAAATAGGGTTTAAACTTTTAAACTGTGAAGTAGCTTAACGTTTATCCTTTCTTCTTAGCCATAACAAACTATACTTATATTCTTCAGTCGTTTAAATCCCGATTCAATTTAATTTAATTCTTAAACTAACGGTTTCATTTAATTTACCGTTCTCTAAATGTATCTGAAATAATTTCCATAGTACCGAATAATTGTTAAAATTGAAATTTGTGTAACTTTTAAATTCGACGGGTTAAAGTTATCTGTGAATATCATAGCATCTAACGAATTATTGTTCGTGAATCAACTTTTTAAGAGCATTAACATTTATAATCGAGATGTATATATATATATATATATTTTATTAAGTTTTCATTATAATCTTAATTTAATACTTAAACACTGAACAAATTTATTCACCTGCAAACCCGAAACTCCTAATTTTGAATAAATACGCAAATTTAAACGACAAAAATTAATAACGTGATATTTAACATTAAATATTAACCGGTTCAAACACCAATTTAATTCGAATACTATTATTACAGTGGCGTATCTAATGACTAAATTTATTGCTAATATGTAATTATTTAAATTAGCTGAAGGGTTATGAATTATAACATATATTAGTGTAAGCAACCAATTAACGTCTAATGAATTTATAACAGGTGTATTATTTTCTTTGAATATTAGATTGAAATGAGTTTATTTGCTTCGGTTCGGATTTAAACTAATAGATAATGCAATACTTTAAGGTTTCGCATTAGTCTTTAATACGTTTCTTTTTTTCTAAATATATTCGTATACAAAAATAATACTTATTAACTGTTTATATCGTTTCATTAATCGAAAATTCATTAATTATATCCAAGGATTCAGCGCACATCGGGTATTTTCAGGATTGGCCCTTTGCATTAGGGCAGATCGTTTGAAAAATTTCATTTGTTCGTTCAGTTAAGTGACTAATTTTCAAGCTTTTTAGAAGTGCAATAAAACTAATAACAAATCATAAAATTTCACCACAATGAGTTATTTATAATAAGTAGATACACAAGATAAAATAAGAAAAATAATATTTATCAAATTGGATCATAGCTTTTAATATTATTCTGAACTCATGCTTCCGTATAAATACACTGCAAATACACCCAAAAATAGTAATGCTAGAAATTTGTATTTTTATCAAATATCAAAACTCAACAGACTGGATTCCAATCCTAAAAAAAAATACATTACCTCTTTACTCTAAATAAAAATGTTTTTAAATATTGAAACTATCTGAATTTTTGATAGATCATTAAATTTTTATTTGGTAGACACTCAAAATTGTTTAAAACCAAATTATTACCAAATATGTATTTTTAATTTTAATAAGATTAGCTTAACACATACTGTATAGTGTTTCTCTAATGGAAAATAAAAAAAACAATTGAGAAATTAAAAAAATTACCGCTCAAAAGTAACATCAAGAGGCAAATTCTAGTTCGAAAAGTTGCTGATTGAAATTTTTGGACAAGTATTTCTGTATAAAAAAAAATGATAACAGAAAAAACGCATCATTGTAAAAATCATTAGCTTCTGTGCTCCATTCAAAATGTAAAAGTCAATAATCTATTTGCTGAATAAGAAAACGAGTAATTTTTTCAATAAAACGTGTTGGCTTGGAAATTTTTTTGAATTTTACATTTAACTACCTATACAATTATTTTTAGAACAGACTACCTTGTACATATAAGCTTATATTATAAATTTTTCGAATCTTATCGGTCTGATAGGTCTGATTGTTTAGTTCGAAATCGTGGATAGCGAGTGGAATTGTTGTAATACACGTGTGATTTCACCAAAAACGAACTTTGAGTCGATTCTGGGAAAAACCGAAATCGTTCTCCTGAGTAATAAATTCGAATTATACGAACTTAAACGCTTTCCGTGGGGTATAAAGTGTTAGAAATCGTTTGTTTTATGTATATTATTATTATTATTTTGTACTCGGGACGACGGAAATAGTTTGCTCGTACAATATTATCGTTTTTCAAAGTTTTAAGGTTAGAGGAAGGGGGACCGGTTCCGTTTCGATAGAGGATTACCCCGTTTGGGGGGTATACGCGTACTCTGTAGGCAGCAGTTTGCGCGAATCGGTATTTTCGCGACCCGAGTGTCAAATTTTATCACACCGTGTAGATGCTGTGCGACGATAGTCCGAGAGGCGGACGAGATTATACGTCAACGTATCGCGTTTCGTTTTACCCCCTCCTGCAGACGAGTTTCTTTACACAAACGTTTCCGGTGTTTCGATATATAGGTATTATCATGGCTAAATAACTAACACGTCTGGTATGATCGCAATTTTGTGATAAGCAGGTGTCATGGCTGCCACTGGCAGTGCATATTATTATTATTATTATTATTATCATATCTATTTTATCAGTTATGAAAACGACAATTTTAAATTCTTCAATATATTATACAATCATGGATATGATTGATATAAATCACTGCCAGCCGAGATTTTCTTTTCCATGCTAAATCATGGAATAATATGTGCGCAGCCCACAACGCCAAGTCGTCATAGTCAAAGTGTCTGTGTCTTGAATTCTTAATAGAAATACCGTCTAATATTGTATATACCTAAATAATACGTCAAAAATCAAAATAACAAGTTGTATTTTTCGATTGTTTACTTGTCATTTTGTTTTTGATACACAAATATTATAATTACTTCTAAATTATCAAACACGCGTGTAGGTATATCACTTAAAGTTGTAAAAAATAAATAAAAATATTATTTCAAACTCGCTTGATCGTCTTTATTCAGTTAAACTTACAATTATTATTATTATTTATTTAATACAAAATATCACATAAAAATATAACACAATAAATTGTATAATGGGCCCCACTGAGAGTTCTCGTGTGGGGGCCCATGAATCTTAACCATAACAAATTACAAGTTTTATTCAAAATACATTCGTTAATTTGGTTTAAGAGCTATTTAGTATCCATACTTAAGTTAATTAACATATTATGATATTAATAGAGAAATAGAGTATTGATGATAATATGCAATTTACAATATTGATAAATGATCAGCAGCTTGTTGTAGTAACCAAATTGTTAAATTTAATTTGAATATTACATAATTAGAATAATCACGTAATTATAAATAATGCATGGGATCCACCAAGAGTATCATTCGTTGATCAATAATTACTATCAACATTTCACTTTATTATAATATGGATGTCATTTTTCTGGAACAAAAATATAACATTACTTATAACGAAAAAAATATTTTAGTTTTATTTACATATTTATTTTAAATATTATATTCTTTTCTTATATGAATAATCCTAGTTTGGTCTTGACGTATGCATACGTGCACCTCCCCCCCCCATGATTATTACGTATGTATAATGTACGTGTTATACCTATAAATATCATGATATACGGTTTATTGTTCTGGCGATCACTATCCACGCGCGTGCGTAGGGGATGTACGGAATTTAATCAAACAAATGAGACAATAAACTGTCCCCAGACCGTTGTCCTCGCACCACGCCCTCCCTCTCCGATATTTTCCCCCCTTTCGAGCGAAGTAATTACCCGGTCGAATTAAAAGCCTTTCCCTCCCTCCTCAAAAAAAAAAAAAAAAAAAAAAAAATAGGAGATTCGCAGATTTTTAATTTCACCGTGAAATTAAACGTGACGTCGAGGTGATTTAAACATAAAAAAAAAAAAAAAAAAAACAAGAAACAATAGCCTAATGCATTTGTAATGGTATGGGACGACGCGTATACTGTGCGTAAAATTCGTGTCGTGCACGCGCCTTCAGAAAGGCTGGTACTAAATTGGTTCCCGTCTAAAAAAGGTATTTTATTAAGTTGGTCAAATTTCATCCGAATGGCAGCCGAATGGTTCCCGTTTAATTATGCACATTTTCCTTCTCAATTTCACAGACTTAGGACTGTCAACTTTAAAGTAGACTTGGCTAATTAATGTGCGTTAATATGTGTTTAAAATAAAAATGATATAATGTATACCAATTTTAAATCGTTGATTTGGAAGTCAACTAGTTATCACTTACGTATACAAAATACAAATAATAATAAATTAATAAATACAATATTTAAAACCGCTGATTTGTAAATTTGAAGCTAAACTTTCTTTAAATATTCAATTCTCCTAATCTTCTCATTAAATGTACCCAGTCATGCATTTTCTAAGTATTTTTGTTATTTCTTTGCTGTTTAATAGTGAGTTTTCTTGAATTTACCTTACTTCGAAATTTAATATATATATAATCCAGTCGCTGAATGCTATTTAAAAATATAGGCGTAGGTAAATTGTGTAAAAAAAAAAAAAAAAAAATAGAAACCAATTCGTCTGTACACCTATACCTAATAAAATACGTTTTTAAAACGGGAACCAATTCGGTTACTCCCTTCAGTGAAGCCTACGGCACTGCGGTTATGATTACACCGCGACGACGACGACCGCAAATGCGTTTTTCACGTCCTTTATACTTGGCGCCGCCACTCGGCGACTCCGGTCGATCATAAAAGATTTCTATTGACGGTTTTTTCCTTTTCACCGCCCCGAACAATGAACCACAAAAACAGAAAACGCACTGCACTCTCATGTCGTCGACGACGATTCTTTCAAAATTCGTCCGGTTTTATTTATTTTTTTTTTTTTTCGAAATTGCCACGGGAATAAGACGTGTACGCGTTTTAACGTTTCCCCGTTAATTCGCCTGCTAAAATCGAAATATTCCGGTATATGCTCATTTGAATGCAGCGGAAAACGGTGAAAACCCTCTACTAAAAATGTCGTCGAGTAAAAATATGACACACATAAAAGAAACGTTTCGGTATTGAGTTCAATCGCAACAACAGTGCGTGATCATTGATGAAAAATTTTCTAGGATATTTTTGAAACCCGGCGTGGAGACGATTTCCCTCCCTCGGGTGTTTTCACAACATCGAACGAGGGTTGTTTTCCATTTAAATGCACGTGCAAAGGGTGATTTTACAGAGTGAGCAAAGTGCACGTAACTGCGGAGCGAACCGCCGCGCGCCGCACCTCAATTCCTTATGTGTTCTTATTTATTAATTTCACTTTAAATTTACATATTTTAAAAATATATTGATAATGACACTATACTTATTTATGTAAAATTTTTAACGATTAATTACAATTTGATTTATCTTTAAGAATAAATAATAATAATAAATATGCAATTATTGTTATTATAATTGTTCAAAAATTAAAACTTATAATATTTTAAAACAACAACACGTTCATAAATATATTATAAATAAAAGAAGATTATAAAAAAAAAAAAAAAAACAAATGAAAAATATTTTTACCTACAGTTTTTCAGTTAAACGGCAGCTTCATTAAATTTTAAATAAGAACATTTTGTTTTACACACATTTTTATAGTCTAAACAAAATTATTTTATAATTAGTTCTCCACGTACACAGTAAACTGCAATCTCGTAGTAGTTAAGTCCTGCTCTGTTCAATGGGTTTTAAGTCGAAGATTTATTTCTGTAAGGATTTTAATCCCTGGCTACATCGTCGTTTCTCTTGGTATTAAATGGTTTTTTTTTTCTCTCTCTCTCTCTCTCTCTCTCTCGAGTACCAAAATGATTTGCTACTAAAAGTCATCAACATCAACGAAAACAAAAGCTATTGCAAAATAAATAATTATTGTAGAAATAATATAAACGTGCCATAGATAAATAAATGACGCTCATAACAGTTTGTGATATAAATTGTTAATTTTTTGGTACACGCGAAATATCTATTTGGCATTTTTGTGATGGAAAATGATTTCACTTGAGCTTGTTCGATTGATGAACATATCACATAAATACATTTAGACTCGATTTTACCCGCGGTAAACGTACACTACAAACCTTAGAATGATTGTCGTAATTAGTTTACAAAACTGTAATCATTGCTGCAAAATTGTTTAGTCTTGCTTAATGATATTAAGAAAAACCACAGCTTACTTTACTTTTAAATCTTATTATAGCTCTATGATTTATGATGTCATTCATTTACTTATTGAAAATATCTCATCCAAACTCGTACACACGCCAACTCACCAATCTTTATTTTCAAAATAAAATATTGTTTTTTCACATATCATTTCGGACCTTGTAAATTGTGTCAATACTTAAAACTTTTTTTTTCTGTATTATTTATAATAAATGCTTATTTCATTCGACCAGTCATCGTTTATAGCAGTGGTTCCCAATCGGTGGAGAATTCCCCCTAAGGGGGGAATTAAGATACTGCACAAGGGGGAATTTTGAGATGATGAATTAATGAGAATTTTTTTATGTAATTTCGATTGAAAAATTAATTTTAAATCTACTTCAGTTATTTAATTAATATTTATACTTTATGTTATTATTTTTGTTTTTATATTAAATAATTTGTTACAATATTTAATATTATGAGTTAGTAGATTCACTAATATCTAATGCATAAAATAATGAAAATAAAAATTCATTAGTAGTGTAAATAAACGTATACTTATAGTTATTTTGTATAATTTATTTGTATGGTCAAAAAAAAAAAAAAAATATCAGAATTATATTTTAAGGGGTATATGAATTTTGAAAATATACAAGGAAGGAGTGAGATTTTTGAAAAATTACATGGTGGGAATAGAATAAAAAAGGTTAGGAACCAATGATTTATAATAACGAAGTCACTCATCTACTCATATTGAAAATCAATAATTTTTAATAATAATAAAAAAAAAAAAAAAAATGGAGTTAATTACACAAAAAAAAGTTACACCTGCTTCACAATATGCTCTCGCGGGTTTTCCAATCTTTACTGTCTTCAAAAGCCAAAAGCTAAAAGAACTGATTCGTTGTGACAGTAGCGTTTTCAGAGCCTTTTGACAAATACGTTTCGTACTGTTGTGAAATTTCAACCGACATTTAATCGAACGCCATAGAAATAACAGTACGAAAATCGTATTACCTACGTGCAACATTCGTGTGCATCGTGACAAGTAAAGGTTGGGAAAATGTTGTGAGATTATTTTTTCATTTCGTACACGAGCTTTTGAATAAGACGTATAATTATATGGAGTAGATAGTTTTTTTTTTTTTCTTATTCCAATATACAACAAAAACTCTGTGTCTGAGTAATGACAGCTGACACTAATGACAAAATAAAAAGAACAGAGTTTTTAGTACCTAATCGTATAACCGACGCGACGCCATTATATATATATATATATATATACATATATATATTACACTGACAAGTAATTAATATTATTAGTTCGCATTTTTTTCTCCAATCGAAATGAAAATGACCTTTAACTTAATAATTTTCACACACTAATATCATGTGTACAATACTGCTAATGATTCGGATAAATTAATTAGCATAAAATATACCTCCTATGTTTAATTAATTTTTATATTTCAATTCCGTTGCTGTCAAATATTGTTTTTCGAATCATTGCAAAGCTGACCAGCAGGAAAAACAAAGATATTAAATTTAAAAAAAATCTGATAAAAAATAAAAGGGTTTTTTTTTATAAAACCGTGGGATGCATTTTATTCTGATAAAAATTTTATTCGAAAAACAACTAAAATAAATACGTACTTAAGAATCAAACAGTAAAGAATACAATTATTGCAATATACTCTTACACCAGTGACAACTACAGAATACGGACAACAAAAACGGTAAAAGTAAAATATTCTCTTGGGGAATATTTTCAATTCAAATTTTTGTGCTCTACGTTTGTCGGAGACTTTTAAGACGATTACAAAATTATTATTATGCAAAAAATGTTTTATGATCATAAAATGTAAAATATTGTATTATATTTTATTCATTCAATTTTACTGTTGTATCTGTTACAGTGGTTACTTTTTATTCCCGTACTAGGCGACACAAATTTCGCCCAATCAATAATTTCTACATCGTGTCAATCATATTTTTAATCCCTAAGCGTTACGAGTTTTTCTTTTAGCAAATATTGTGTTATATCATGTACTTACAACAGCATTTATACCTATGCTATAATAGGTGCCTCCCCCTCCTCTACTCATCCAATACTACTCATTAACACACAGATATTTCAAAACTTGTCACGACGTGACTCATTTTTTGAAACTTAGGCGACCCAATTGGAACTGTATTAATACGTTGTAAGTATATCCGATTAATTCGCAATTTTTATTTATTTTAATTTACTTTTTGACGTTACACAACGTATTGAACAATAAATATAATATGGTAGAATATATAGTCATAGTGGAAGATAACATTTATAGCACTACAGCCATACAACTTGACAGACAATTGTTATATATTTTTAGATTCTGAACGAAGTGAAGAAGCTAGTGTTTTTACAATGATGTTTATTTTTTTTCTGTCCATCATTTTTTGATCAGAATTTTATGAAAATTTAAACATAGATAGAAAATCGTATAAAAAAGATTTTGGCGCAAGAAAATTTTGAAAATGTGAAAAAAAATTTTGGACATTTTTCTAACATTTTTTTTTTTATATTATTAACTTCCCTCGTT
>JAIPRM010014323.1:0-10829 GCA_025469315.1 Stegophylla sp. TES_Ste_2020
ATTTCCAATTTTTTCAAAATTCTATACTTAGCTAAAAGTGGGTCAATTGATTTTGAAAACTTTATGAAGTATACATATAACTATTTTTAGTAATCTGTAAAAGTTTCACGTTTCTGTAACTATTAGTTTAGGAGTTAAGACTAAATGATTAAAATTGATTTCATGATTTTTGTAGCTGATAATGAATATTAACGAATAATATCTTAACATGAAATCATCAAAAGTCTTAAGTGAATCCTAAATCGATGTAAATATAAAATATATTCTACAGCAAAGAAAAACGTCAAATAAAATATAATGTAAACTTTTATATTTTTATGTCCTAATGTAATGTCGAACTACTCGAACTAATTATTAATTCAAAAGTTCTAATGTAATATATATTTTAAGATTAATTTTATGAAATAACTTCCATACTTATCAAAATTTTACAAAATTAAAAGCTATTTACTAAGAAAGCTACTTTGTGAAAGAAATATCGTTACTGTAATGAATAGTGTTTGGTACTCTACAACTGTTAGAAGTGCTACTTCTCAACACTTATAATTAAAAATATTGCATGAATTGTTAAATGTTTTAGAACTTTGGAAACTTGGAATTTAATTTACTTGACCAAAGAACAAGCATTAGTTGATTTGGCTTGGTTCATAATCAGTATGAAAAATCATTATCCGGAAGGTATCCCGTCTACTGCAAAGTGGATAGCGTTCGGAGAATCTTACGCGGGGAATTTAGCTATAAAGTTGAGATTTAGATATTCTCATCTCATACACGCAGCTGTAACTTGGGATTCCTTTATACAGGAGGTAGTGAGTTATAGTGGTGAGTTCACGTCATTAATTATAATCATAAACTTAAATTAGCAAAGTTTTTAGTTATTAAATAAATGTTTCTACTATAATTATCTTAAGTATGTAAAACATTAGTTGTCACCTTTTAAAAATTTGGCCGCCCCTTAAAAATAAGGCAACCATTTAACTTCATTCAATGTGCCTCTCTAAATGCGGCCCTGATTGAAAGACAATAAAAAATTTAATTTAAACAAACGCTAAACTAAAAAAATTTTCTTGTTTTTATTCAATAACTTATTTCCTTCCAAATTCAATTTATTTATTTATATTTTTTAATGAAATAACTTATATTTACAGAATTTTACAAGTCTATCGAAGGTGAGATAGATAAATATTCGGGCGCTAAGGATCGAGTAAAAGACGCATTTCAAATGATTTACACCGCCATTAACTCTAATCAAAAAACGGAATTAGAGGATCGATTGCAGTAATATGAACAAAAACTAATCCAATATAATAGCATTAATTATTGTTTATTATTCTCTTTCCCAGTGGTGGATACAAAGAGGGGGGGAATAGAAAAAATTTCCCCCTTTTACAAAAATAGTTTTTGTAACTATATGAAATAATGAACTTTTTAGATTCTGATTGGAACAAAGAAGCTAGTATTTTTATAATGATGTGTATTTTTATTTTTTTATATTTTTATGTAATCACTCTTTTGCATAGAAACTCTTGTCCAAAAGTTTAGGGCGGTCGGCAACTGGGCGATATTTTATCTATCTGGTTTGGGTGGGAATCGGACATCTCAGCGCAGGGACATTTCGGTGCGAGGAAATTTCAGCGCTTTTTTAAAATTTTTAATTCTAAATAAAATATTTTTATTAGATACGGTCATATTATAATAATAAGTTTTTAATTTAAACAAAATTATTTATCTTTGCTTAGAATTTTATATAATTGGCAACATATTGGCATAACAAATATATGATCATATTTAAGACAGAGGTCATGTAACATGTTCAGGTTTTAATATCAAAAAATCAAAAAGGAATAATTAAGAAAAATGATAAATTTCCAATATTTAAAAAATTCTATTCTTAACTCAAAATTGTTCAAATGTTTTTGAAATGCTTATGGAGTATCCGGGTAGTCATCTTTAGTAGTTGGACAAAGTTTTAAGTTTCTAGCCACATTATTTTTGAATTAATATTAAAAATTAAAATTCAATTTTATAAAATTCTTGTAAAGCATATTTTACCGATTTTTGTGAATTTTTCGATGGATTTAGATCGTTTTTGGAAATATTATTGAGACATTTGAAAAATAACCACTCTATAGCACCATCTGGATATGATTTCCGATCTAAAAAAACTTATTCATCGAATCTGTCGGACATATTTTTTCAAACGAAAAAGTTTAAAACAAAAGCAGAAAATATAAACATATATAAATAAATGAATAAACATCATAAACTTCTTACCTCCACTTAGAATCTAATAATAATAAAAATAAAATAATTTATCCACTTATCCATTTACACGAAAATATATTTTAATATGATTTTAAACAATTTAAACTAATTGTCAGTTGAACGTAAAACTGGAAAAAGTTAGATGAATCAAAGTTTTAAAATAAATATGCTAGCTAAATCGAGACTGTTCTGGGTGTACTAACTTGTGCGATTCCAGGTATCTCTGTAGAAAAAACTTAAGTTAAAAAGTGATCTTTCTTGGTTAAAGAATCTAGGGTGGTTAGCAGCGTCAAGTTTACCATCGATTTTATTTAAAACTCTACTGGGTATACATGTAGTACTGAGCTATAAACGAATGCAGACTGTAAGTTCATAAAGCCTAACATGCTTCGCGCCATGGGTATTCTTCGTTCCTCGAATGGGATAATCTTGATGGATGTATAAACGATAAATAATTTTTTTCAATAAAACTATTCTGAGCGAAGCTTCAGTTCATATAAGTCACTTTACTTCAAAATTATAAAGTTTATTATTATAACAAAAAAAAAAATATTTTTTACTCGGCCAGCTTTTATATCCCACTATTAACACAATTAACTGAGAACAAGAAAAAAGAATTCTAATGGGGGAAAAAAAAGTGTTTGAAAATGTTTTTAAAAAAAAATGTATATTTGTACAAAATATTCTTTCACCAAAATATTTTCATATTTTCATTTTTATCAAAATTTAAATTTTCATAACGTTTGTATTAAAAAAACTTTTAAAGGTGTTTTTGTCAAATTTTGGGGAAACTAAACTGAGAATTTAAAAAAGATATTTCTTAAAAGTACCATCTTTAGATAAATTTTGATTCAAAAAATTGCAAGTCAAAACTTTTGAACATATATTTCTATACTAGAGCGACCATACGTCCTGTTTTATACAGGATTGTCCTTTATTTCGGCTCCGTGTCCTGTTGTCCAGACAAACTTCTCTCAGGACGCTTTTTGTCCCGTAATTTCAAGTCTGTTCCATATTAATCCCGTTTTTTGACTAACTATTGATTTAAAATTTTTAAAATTTTTGAAATGAAATTATTGAATAAAATAATGTAAGAATCTAGAAATCTTTTGGATACCATTAGATTAATTATAATCGTAAAATGAATTAGGTAACAAGTTTTTTTTAGAAAGTAAAGTATACAATATGCATGAATAAAGGATTTGAAGAAATTTTAAAAAATATAAATTTAGTTTCATTCATGCTTTTTTATGTTTTTCAAAATAATGTTTTTATGTGTTTAAATTTAATCTATAATAGGTAGTTTAAAAATTATACTTTTGTCACGATTCAAAAACATAAATATATATATATATATGTAATTAATACTTATTTATTTAAAAATATTATGTAAAATACTTTTGTCCTGTATTTTATTTTCTTAAATATAGTCACCCTATTCTATACGAAAATGAGTACACATAAAAAATAAATAAAAATAAACATCATTGTAAAAACACTAGCTTCTTTGCTCCACTCTCAAACTAAATAAAATTATGAAAGAGAAATTTTTCATATCTCAAATTGTAATCATTAATATTGATGTAATCGTATTATTTTATAGATTGTGCTCTGCTCTAGATCAAAATAATGAAGAAAAAAATGTGGAATTTTTGATTTGGTCGTTAGCAACCCTTCTAGCAACATTTGTGGTGTTCGAAAATTATCATGAAAGTGAAAAGGAAAAAATTTCGGTGCTAAATACTTTATACGACAGTTCAGATTTAGATGCAGTAATTATTTTATAGATGTTTTTGATTTTTTTTCTCCTACACGTATTTATTTTAAGTTTCTAATGTCAAATAGCATTAATGTGAATATTACAACTTAATAATTGTCATACGTAGACGTAATTTAAGGGTGGAAGGTAGGTAATAAATAATGTTTCACCCACTCTTGACCTCTAATTTTTATAGCCGATACTCCTACTCATAAGAAAACGCTCAGAAATAACTTTTTTCCGATTTCTTAGGCTTCAATAAAAATTAACAATTTTTAAAATAGAAGATTGAAGTAAATTCATTTTTAACAAAGTATAAAATTCAATTTCGTGCCTTTTCCTATTTCCTTTCTATAAAATATTTCCGTTTTCCTGGCTGTGCCACTGTTTTTATGATTTAATTTACACTTACACAATACAAATTATAATTGATTTTATTTTTACATGAAATAGTTGAAATTGCGATTGTTGTGTACAGACTTTTTGAATTTTTCTATTATTTATAACGTACACGTTTTGCAGAATTTCTTATCAAACCAGCACTACTAAAAATCAAAATCAATCCTTTAATAACTGTGTGAACAGTAAATACTTCACATTTGTGCCACTATCACCTTAGTTGCCTTTTTAATAATTATATAACACATTTATTTTTTTTTTTTAGCTAGATAGATTAATAATTACTATCAATGTAATTTTGAAGAAATCTGATACAAAATGCATAGTTGTTGATTATGAAAAAACAGTAAAACTATATCAAAATCCATATAAGGATGCAAAAGATAAACTTAATTTTCAACTAAGAGCTGGATTTGGCAGTAAGTGAACATTTTCATTCGATTTAGACAAACGTATACAATATTATATTTGTTCAAACGCCAGATTAAAAAATTTCCGATAAAAGAATACAATGATGATACAAACTAAAAATTGTTTATATAAAATTCATATTTTATATTTAATCATCTTTATTATTACAATTTACATAGTCGTTAACTGCTATGGATGTAAAAACATAAAACAACGAAATATCGAGCATTGCCAATCCTTTCCTGTCATTGTCAACAATGACTAGGAAATCACAATTATGTATCGGCAAAATATAGCGAACAGGTTGACCAACATAATGTGCAAAAGATGACTTGCTTGCAATAAACGGAAATTTGTTTTTTATTTCATTGTATTTTACTCATTTAAGCCGATAACTCGTTATAAACATGCTTAGTTGTAAACACATATTTTAACGTTTCTTTAAAATTCTACCAACCCTCTAAGAGTATCTGACCCGAAGAACGAAAAATATCTGTGGTGCGTGGTATGTCCGGCTTTCTTGTCTATACCTTACTTTACTTTTTTAAGTTCTTATGATTAAAAATTTCCATCACTGATTTAAAAATAAAATGACCTTGATAATACGAGTTAACAATTTTTCGCCCAAAAAGGATTAAATTTAATATGTTACGTAATTATAAGGAATCTAAATCTGCTATAATTTGGACTAACCATCAGTCGTTTTATCAGTAATTCTAAAATATAAACGCTTGTAAAAATAAATGAATTGAGCCAACTCTTACGAAAATTATATCACATGTAGAAAGACAAGCGAGAAATTTTTTGGTGAAAGAGAATTCAAGAGTTTAATTTATAAAGTTTTAACGAATTTCATACACATTCTAACTTTAAACAGTTATAGAAAAAATTTGAACTGAGATTTTCGAAATTTTTCAGGTTAATTAGATACATAATAATATGTGAGTGAGGTTATATTAAATTTTCAGCTAATAATATTGAAATTTTAAAATTTTATTACTTAAAACCTTACAAAACTCAAGGTAATTTCAAAATTTAATATTTATTCCAAAATTTATTATTTTTATTTTTTAAATGTCTTTCCTGTATTTCAATATTGTTGATATTGGATGAAAATAGTTTCTAGTTCTAGTCTTATTAGTTTTGGGGTTATGGCAAAATTAAAAAAATCGATTTGATAAAAGTTTCGCAAACGGAATATCTTGTCGTTTTTGCAAAATGGCCGTGTTTCCATTTTTTTAAATTCGTGTTGAAAATTTTGAAAAATGGCCTGTTTAAAGTACCACAGGTGTGCGAAAAAAATGTTTTCGTAAAACGAAAAAGAAAGGAAGAAATAAATATCACTGTAAAATCATTTCACTCAGAATCTAAAATTATTGAAAAGCTACAAAAACAAATATTCTCCAGGATTAACACTACTTATTAAAATAATTTTCCGTTGTATCATATGTTTGATCAGACAGATCGGTGAAATTAAAAGTGCATGATAAAATTGACCAAATATTTTTAAAAAATTAACTATTTCTCTCCAAATATTCTCACGATTTTGCCTCAAAATGTGTGATTTCAGAACGACAATATCTTTACCAACGTTGTACAGAATTGGGTCAATTTGAAACATCTGATCTAGAAAGTCAGTTGTTTGGTAAAGGTATTACATTAGACTTTTTCATTGGTTTTTGCCAAGATGTTTTTGGAGAAAAGTAAGTTGATTTGCTGATAAACAATTTTAGTCAATATTTTTAACATATGAATTCAAAAGTTGTAATCAATTGTTCACACGGAAATAATTAAATTTGATTTTGAATACATACTTGCATTCAGCGCTGACACTCTGACAGCAGGCATCCTATTTTATGATGTGGTAGAGTAAAGAATCCGTGCATTATAAAATTAATTTGTCAAAATTTAATTCAGACACAAATTATGACGAAATAAAACTTGATTTCAAAACAAACACCTATAAATTATTCCCACCAGCAATAGCCCAATGCACTAGAGTCTAAAACTAATGAAAATGCATTTTATTTTACATTTTATGTGATTGGAAAATTTTTAGTTTCTAAACGGTTATGTTCAAGTAACCCAGTTATTTTTGGTACTAAAAAGACTATGACGAAATAGACAAAGTACATTGTGTCTCTATAGATATCCTCAAAAAAAAAAAATACCTAACTTTAATATAATGAGGAATAATGTTGTAGCTACTATATTTTGTTGAGAGAAAACTATTAAAATAAAATATGGGAAATAAGAATAAAATATACACCGAAGATAATTTGTCAATTTAGATTTAATTTGAAGTCATTGACTAAAGGAGTTGATTCCAATAATTTATTTCACAATGGATTGGACATGGCAATGAGCCGTACAATATTTGTACACGGTGATCAAGACCCATGGGCCAAACTAAGTATTACTCAAACAAAACCTGACGAAATAGTAAAAATTGTTGTTAAAAGTAATTTTTTCCAAAGAAATTAAGCGTTTTCTTAAATTTGGTAAACTTGGTGGTTTATTAATTTTTACTAAACTAAATATTTGATTTATATGTTTGTAGATGCATTTTATTGTGATGGTATAAAACTCGATGATGACGATCGAGATAAATTGTTTGACGAGGCCAAAGATGAGGTATTTAAAATACTAGAAAAATGGTTGAACTAATCGATGGAAATAATTCATTACCTATTTTTTATTAAGCACATTATTGATCACATCAATAATATTTAGAAATATACACATACCTAAATAAAAGCACAGTGGATTGTATTTTTCGAAAAATGTTTGTTTAATGATCTGTTATAAACGTTATAATAATTATGTAATAATATTGATGTTAAATTTGTTGGTCATAAATCAATGATAATTTATTTTTACCTCTTGGTGAATAAAGTTTGTAATTAATTTATACCTTTAAAAAAAAAAAAATCAAATACGTGAAAGCAATTATTATGAATTAAAGAGTCTTAATTAATGGGTACATAAAAAATGTGAACTAATAAACAAAAATAAGTATTGTTCTTATTGTTTAAAATTATTATTTTTTGATTTTAGAGGTTATAAACAATAATATATTATTGCTGTTATTCTAACCTTATATTGTTCTTCATGAGGTACGCAATAATTTGTATAATACACGATATCAAGGTATAGTAATTTTAATTTAGTTTATCCAACGAATTGTAATCAATATTTATTAGGGGGGTTGGCCGTGATGGAAGGGAGGGGGTATTCTTTCGGTGAAAAATATATACCTTTCCCCGGAAAGTATTTATTAACTACCATATTTTGTGTAGAAGCTACTAGCAAAAAGTTTTTGTACCCCCTGACTTATTATAATACCCCCTCCCTTCGAACCATTAAGTCTGAAATAAACACTGATTGTAATGGAGCTAACAATTAAAATTACCTTTTTCCAGATTTTGACACCCCCCTTGAACCATATTTATGGAAATTTTATTCAATGTACATTGAAAAAAATAAATCCATTTAACTATACAATTATAACCTCTATTAATTCAGAAATATATCATGGTTGAAATAAACATAATATAGGTATATAACATTAGGTTATCAATAGGGGTTAGAACATCAACATCCATTACAAATTATAATTGGCTATAATATATTATGATATAATAGAAATCAAAAAATAAGATATCTATTGAAAAAAAAAAAAAGTATTATTGTTTAAAGTCTAATAAAATTATCGTTATCAATCTACCAACTATCTACAATGTAGGTAGGTGAACATTTTTATTTTAAAGTTACCTGTAGCATATTTATGCTGAAAAATCCTTTTTAATTTCTAAAGAAACTCAAAAAATGCTTTAAAAATTCATATTGTCGATTATGCAACGCTAAATTTTATTTATCTACTACGAATAACGTAAGAAAAATGTTAACTCAGAAAAAAAGCAGTTAGATTTTGCTACATGAAATTTCTATTCAATGAATTCTTGTAAAGTGTCCATTAACGTTGACTATAATTTTATATTTAAATAATTATACCAAGTAGAAATTTATAGGTGGACACCACCCTTGAAAAAACCCTAGTTGCGCCACTGGCTGAAGTAAGGACGAGCACCTAACCGAAAACCAGGATGGAGAACGAGGTTAACCTGAAAATTCGACCGTCTCCAAAACCTCTGGGTCATATTCCAGCCGCATAACCGTTAAGTCCACGCCAATCTAAAAACGTATTCATGTTGCAAGAGCAACGTTGTTAATAAAGTTTAGTTGCTAGTAAAGTTTAGTAGTCTTGAATCATAAAATTCGAAAAATTATACCAGATTGATTTTAATAACGCGATCCTATCATTCACCCCAACTCATACTAGTGGCGCAACCAGAGGGGTAGACACCGGGTCCGGATCCCTCCCTTGGGCTATATTTAAGATTATTTATTTTCATATAAGCTATTTAAAATAATAAAATATACTTATAAAAATAGTTATTAGCTACAAAAATAATAATTTTGTGATATTTTCTGTAGTTTGTAAAATGCTTCGTAACAGCGCATAATAGACCACTCTTAATAACAATGAAAATATTAATAAAACTAAATAAATGAATTCTCTATGGCGTAGTGAATGAAGAAATTAAAGTATTTAAAAAATTAACATGTTGACACAATTTTGATCGAGTAAAATCATAATTAATTTTATGGAATCGTTATTTGGGCGACAATACTATAGAACCGAAAAGTACTATTGAAATAAATAACCTTTATAATCTTGATTTAATTTCAAATATTTTTAAATTATAATAAACATTAATTACACTTTCTATTTACATTAGTTGAAGCTGATAAAGTGTTATTGGTACTAGCATTAGCGCAAATAAATGGGGGGCTTAGCACCCCCAAAAGTATTTTTAGCCTCCCCCCCAAATGTATGATATTTGAATAGGTATATATAAAAATATTTATGCTGTAACAATGAATATTACTTTATGATATTGAGTGATACTGTATAATACTGTATGAATCAATTATTAATTGTAAAATTACTAAAATAAACACAATTTTTTTAATATGTTTTATTAACCTATGTTGAAATATAAATTGTATTTCAATTTTTTTTTTTTGACATAACTCTTGATCGTTAAATACATTTTCATAATATAGATGTACGATAAATAAGCGTAGGTAAAACAGGTACATCATACATATTATTATATACTTCAGAAAATATTTTGTACGACTATACTTGCCAAAATAAATAAAAAAATATTAGCCTCCCCCCAAATTTTTCATCCTGTTTGCGCCTATGGGTACTAGGTTATTTCATTAGTTGAAATGTCTACGATCAAACAAGTATGGACCCTCTCCTTGGAAAAATCCTGGTTGTCGCACATCCGCAGACGACGGAAAGCCTACACATGAGCGAATCGACGATACGACACACCTGGCCGTGACGAGGAAACGACATCATCATTGACACGGTAGTCGACCAGCAGCGTACTGTGTAATTCAAGGTCTCGGGCTGTGATTCCCGAGCTATAGTTTGTCCCAGCGTTACGCCACGATCACTACACACCGAGTCGGAGGACGCGGTCACTTCATAACTTCACACGAAAAACCAAAACGCTTGACACGCTTCTGGAGGCATAATAATAATAATAATATACGCTCGGAGACATTTTTGTATGTGTTGGTTGACATTGTAAAAGCCAGTGGTTCCCAACCCTTTCTACTCTACACCCCCTTTTGTAGATTTTAAAAAATTTCGCACCCTAGTCCCCTTCTATAGATGAAAAAACATTTATCACCTTTTTCGTATACTTTAAAATTAAACTACACAATATCCAGAATGACAACCTTATTATTGATAATGATTGATAATAATTATGAAATATAAATAACAGTAATTAATTTAATGGAATAATAACAGAGGCGGATCCAGGATTTTTTTATGGGGGGGGGGGGTTTTGAAAATTGTTTTCTTTGGCACTTGGGATATTATTTATAATATTGCGGTCAGTGACTGATC
>JAIPRM010014324.1:0-10829 GCA_025469315.1 Stegophylla sp. TES_Ste_2020
AATTCCTCAGTTCTTCAATTATTTTTTTTTTTTTTTGAAAAAACTACCCAAAATTTGACAAAAACGACTCGGAAATCATCATTTTTTGATCCGAACTGTATGAAAATTTAAACGTAGATAGAAAATCATATAAGAAAGATTTTGGCGCAAGAAAATTTTAAAAATGTAAAAAAAAAATTTTGGACATTTTTCTAACATTTTTTTTCTCATTTATTTTTTATATTATTAACTTCCCTCGTTCAGAATCGTTTGATTGAAGAAATGATTTATCGTTTCTTTAAAATTCAATACACCAGTCAAGAGAATCCCACCCGTCGTGCGAAGTATGTTCGGCTTTTTTTTTTTTTTAGGACCCAAATTCCCAAATTATATATGTACAACAGTTTTAGAAAAAATTCAAAATAACAGGTTTTGTGAAACTAATGTTTAGAAAAAAAAATTTCTCTGATTTTTTTTTTTTAAGTACACGAAAATTTTGTTTAACAAGTCATATGTGTTGACATCATAATATCATTTTGACAAAATTATTAAATTACATATCGTAAGCGTTTTGTGTGCGAGTGTACCTAGATAATATTTCACGTAGACGAAGCGAATATTATATTTATATACTATCATAATATATTATGTATATTGTATTTATATATATATATATATATAGGTAGGTAGGTTATATATAATAAAATCCGCAGAGGGGGCCAACCCGTCGCGCCGGAGTCCGATCCCTTCGCTCGAAAAATACCATAAAATATGTCGACCCACACTATAATAGTCATCGGATACTTCAGCAGCAGCTCGCCGCCCACCGACAGTGCAGCGTTCTCCGCTTAACAACACACCACCACCATCATCGATATCCATTATAACAGGGGTGGCCAAATTGTGGCTCGCGAACCGCATGCGGCTCTCGTCGTGGAATGCATGTGGCTCGCATTTCGACTATCTTGTTTTTTATGATACCTATTACATTTTTTTTTTTATCGATCGCAGTTTTTTTTTTTTATTTTTATTTTAAATAATTACTGCCTTAAGTGAGTGAAAATATAGAATTTTAAAAACAAAATAAGATTCCTATGAATATGAATATGAATATTTATTATTTTTGAATTAATGTATTTTTTCATAAAATACACTTTGTTTTCACCAGCTTAATGGATCTAGGTTTTTTGATTGATGTGAGATTGACTCGAAGTTATTCTCTTTAAGATAATGCTCAGTTAAATTTTTTAATGATAATTAAATAATTTTGTTTTCAATGTCCAATAAAGTGATTCACAAGAATTCCAAAAATTTATTTTAAATTGCACAGTTATTAATTTTCGGGTTCTTTAAAAAATAGCGACATGCTGACAAAAATTCACAACAGAGTTCCATTTGAAAATTTTTCAAAACCATCGCATCATCGTAATAACTTTAACACAGTTCTATTCCGCGAAGTGCCTTAACTATTATTGCAATACGATTGATACACCGGACATCCGTTTTCAATGACATTAACTATAAAAAGCCGGACATACTTAGCACGACGGGTGTTCTTCGCATCTCGGGTGTGAAGCTCTTGGTGGGAGTGTTAAATTTTAAAGAAACGATAAATCATTTCTTTAATAAAACGATTCTGAACGAAAGAAGTTAATAAAGAACAAATGAGAAAAAAGTCCAAAAATGTTTTTCCATATTTCCAAAATTTTCTCGCGCCAAAATCTTTTTCATCTATGTTTAAATTTTAATTTTGTTCGGATCAAAAAACGATGATTTCCTAGTCGTTTTTGTAAAATTTTGGGCATTTTTTTCAAAAAAAAAAAAAAAAAACAATTGAAGAATTGAGGAATTCAAAAAATGACCTCCCTATAAAGTACCATCTAGAAGAAGCAAATCCAAGCAATAAATGAGAAAAAACACTAGCTTCTTCACTTCGTGTTCAGAATCTTCTAAAAATGGATTCAAAAGACATTATTTTTGACTCTCGACATAATTTCATTTATAACCCCATGCGGCGGCTCACGTTGGCCACCCCCGCATTATACAAAAATCTTATTATGCGCGTTTCTCGCTCGGCGGGGTGGTGTTTTGCGCGTATACAACACACACACACACACATTTGCACGGCATAATATTACAATCGCGCGGCGGCGGAGAAAACGACAACGTCGCGTCCATTATATTATTATATTATATTATACGTATATTGTACTGCCCGTTTCGGGGAAAAGACGCGTTGCACACAAAATATTTCGCGGCCGGGCGCATACTTACACCTCCTGTAGGTGTGTGTATTTTTTTTTTTCTACGGGTTTTGCGGGTTCGTTCGGCGGCGCGCGACCTTGGTTAAAACCGAAACCGTCGTCGTCGCGGTGGTAACAACAATCGCCGCCGCCGCCGCGAAAACTCACACTCGCAGCACCACAATGGCGCTCGCTTAATAGAAAACAACAACGCGCCGCCACGTCGATGTTGCGACAACACACACACACACACACTTGCACACAATATAATATTATATTTTATACACACTTATGTATATATATATAAAATATGATATAAAAGAAGGTTTTTATTTAATGTTATTTTATTTTCATTTTTTTTTTTTTTTTTTTTTTAAACCATTGTAAAAACTTCACCTGTTTTCCTCTCCTCTTCCCTAGGTTTACGACCACCACCAGTTCCGTACAATATTCGGCGGGAGACATTTTTTGACAAATGCGTTTTACTGTCACACATAGTGTTCTTTAATTTTTTTTTTATATATTGTCTCCGTACGCGTTAGGTATACGTGTGTGTGTGTGTGTGTGTGTGTGTGTGTGTGTGTGTAGTGGTGTACATTCGCCAATCACACGTAATATTTACAATATAATGTGTGTGTGTGTGTATTTATTAATACTACATAGGTAAGTAGATCGGTTGTTATATATATTATGTACACTTATGATTCATAAGTTATGAAATAATAATCGAAATAATATACCGAGGAAAAAAAAAAGCGTGAAAAGGAAAACGCATTCCAATCGTTATATTATTGTCTTCTAATAGATACGTTCTTTATAAGCAGCAAAAGATGTATACTTAGAGTACCTATTTTCATGAGTTTACACGTGTGTGTGTGTGCAGACTTCCGAAAGTAAAATCTGAGGCATACTCCCCGCTATTGTGTGTGTGTGCTATTATACACATGTTATTTGTGTGTGTGTGTGTGGTGTACGTATGTATATAAATATCTAATGCTCTCTCAGTTCTGTGCGACGATCAAGGCCGATAGTGAAAACTCTCATAAAATGACATAACGTCCGATTAATCGACTGTGGCGGCGGAATGATTACAATACTTTTATTATTATTATCATACAGAGTTATTTTTCTTATAATAATAATAATAATAATAATTAGATTTAAATGCCCTGAAAACCATCGAAAAATGCTCTAAAAAACAGCCGAAATGCATTTTACCATGAAAATACTATTAAAAAGGTCCTTTGTGTTTTTATATTTTAATTTGTTTTCTTATTTGCCATCTGCCAAGTCTAGGCATCCATAAGCGTAAAGATAAAATAATAGACATTATCGCAAATTATAGAAAGATTTCCAGATATTTTTAATGGAAAAACCCAAAAAAACATGTATAATATTTTGAATCAGTCAAATTGAAATCGTTGATTCGTATTATGTACAAATACTATACATTATAAAAATTGTAAGTATGTTGTTGAGAAATATGCCCTTTAAATGAATAAAATGACCGAAAAATGCAAAATATAAGTTTCACTTATGATTTCTCTGTTACACGAAACAAATTATGTACTTGGAGCGAATTGCCTAAGATCACCAAAATAAATATGCATTTTGCATTTGGAATCCGGGCTTTAATAATAAATATAGCGATGTGTGCGACACGACGTTATAATAAATCACAGATAAACGACTTAAGTTTCTGGCGGGGCAATAGGCGACGTAAAAAATGTATGCATCTGTGTGTGTGCGTGTGTGTGTGGAAGGGTTGTGCGTGAGGTTTCATTTATCATACACAGCAGGGATTTTGCGGCGGCGGTGGTCGGGACAAATAATTAAGCGAATCACGTTTTACCGAGTCCGCCACTCGACCCTCTCGATTCGTACGTGTAAAATGATTATTTACGTATAACCATGTGTACCTACTGCAATGTATTTTTGAATTATTACTGCGTCTCAGTGGCATACGAGGTGGCATAGGATATAGGATTTAATTTCGGAGGTGGTCATTATGATATGAATAGATTAATTAATATATTTAATTACGAATCGATTATTTATTTTAATTAGAACTAAGTTTTACCCTAATTAGTCTTCTCACGTAAAAACGTAAAAAACAACCAATTATAGTCTCGTGGATAACTTAACAACTGCCTTTGAAACTATCATCAACACATATTCACATAATAAAATAACTACTGTATGCTGTTGTCTGAAATGTTCTTATTATATAATAGATGATAGGTAAAATTATGTTTTTTAGAAGTTTTATGATTTTTCTTTTTTTTTTTTTTTTTATGCTTCTATGAGTATTCAAATTGTTATTGTAATATTAAACTACTCATAAAACCCGAAATTCCAGTCTCTGGCTCAAAACCAGTGGTCCTAATTGACATAATATACACAATGTATGAATGACTTGCTGATTAATAACAATTGTTCGTAATTTGGCAATATCGCTAAATATTATTATTGTATATGTTTTTAAGTTGCGCGCGCACACACACGCGTATTAAAAATAATTAAAACCAATAGTGTTCAAGGTAAATTAACGTAAAAAGTTGTGTTTGGATATAATAGATCAATGTGAATATACACATGCTTAACTATGACGCTATCGAATTCAAGGTCAAGGATTACGGTCAAAAATAATCAAAGAAACCTGTAGAAAAAAATTAAGTTTGTAAGGATTTTAAAAACATGATATAATAATATTGACACGAGCAAAAACCAAGGAAATAAATACTAGATATAAGAGTTTAAAATTAATTTATAAAATAGGTATAAAAAAATTTATAAACATAAATTTATTTGTAGTATATATGTAGTACAGACATGTTAATTTAATCTATACGAGTACGTTATAATATTGTTTTTATAGTAAGTCCAAAGACGAAACTCTTCAGACGCAACACGTTTTAAAGCGTTACAATATTTAAGATATTAATTTTAAACGACTTTCGATTTTTGAAGCGCTTTCCGAATTAATCGTAAATGCATGTCAAATCAATTTAAATGACTTTTGACATGAATTTATACATATAAGTATAATAATTATTATGAACATAAATAATAATATACATAGTCGATTAAATATACATTTTGATTTATTTTGTTTGCGTAACACGAGACAAACGTGAATGTTTGTGAAATACAATATGCAAATGATGTGTGGTTTACAAAAAAAAAAATTATTATTCGCTAAGTAATGGCCAAAGTGATTGGTGTATTTATTTTTTTATTATTAATATAGAATGGATATATACATAAAACGATAATGGTCGGATATGTGCCGCGTTTTGGATACACGTGTTTACATCATAGGCCGACTGAAGCTGATGACATTGTCCGCGGTCACATTCATATGTATTATTTATATGAATAGGTACTGAGAGAGAGGCTTATATAGATAAGGTTAGGCTAAGGAAATGTAGTAATAATAGTGGTGATGACGGCCGAACAGAGTTCCAAGTTCAACAATAACGCGCGTCCTGGACGGAATTTCGCACTATTTTTTATACTTATAGGTAATATGTATGTATATAAATATGGTACATAATAAATAATAATATATAGTATTATAGATTTAAGTTAAGAGACCTCTTGCATACGTTTTCACTGTAAGGCCGACAACTATTCATATATAAACACACAGGCACTATGTCATTTCCTGTTCCTCTCAAAAATGTGTGATGGAAAAAACGAAAAACGTACCCTTGTACTCCGTTGTCACCGGATTCATGCCCCAGACTTGAACTTTTTCAAAAGATTAAAATCCTGCCTATACTTTTTACTACTAAGTTTCCTTCGGAAATTGCAATATTACTCGTATTGTTTAATATTTTATTGTTTTTTTTTTTAAATCACAAAATCCATCGCTAGGTGCATTATCAATTATTACTTTCGATCGAGGTTAGGTAAATAAAGAGTTGATATTGAAATCGAAAAAATGCCGGAGAAGAAGCTGTGATCTTCAGCAGTCAGCAGCAGCAGGGGGCCATTGCCCCATTTGCCCATTTACCTTGCCACAGGGGCCGTGGCCGCCGCCGACGGGTACACACAAAACCCGTTATAGTCAATAATAATATTACAACGAATATATTATATTATAATTCGTATGGATAGAGAAGGTGACTAGGAGTGTTTTCTTCGGTGCGCGTGCTCGCGTATCTGATGGATAATAATGTACTTATGAGGAGAAGTACTAATTATAATAATTACCGGGTGTGTGTGTGTGTGTGGAGGTGTACTCGGTCGGTCCTGCTTACTTGCCGGCCAGAGTGCCTTAGATAGACGCGTTTTCGCAAAAACATATTATGCCGTTCTAGTCGTTGGACACGGTGCTCATCTACGTGGAAATCAGCTTCACGCTTTGTGGCATTTTTTGCAATTTTTTTTTTTTTTTTTTTTTTGATCTCTTCAGTACCTAAAATAATACTCGTCGTTTCGATATTTTTTTAATGCAGGAAACTATAAATAAATATAATAATGTACCTACTATTATAATATGTGGTTCGTTTGTGAGACTTAACACTAACTGCAGCACTAATTTATGAAAATTATCTACTATTAACATTCTCTCTTGAATTATATTTTCTAAAAATTAAATCGATATGTATGTATATATATATATATATACATTATTGGTGGGTCTCGAGTTAACTTTTGGGGGGTCGCGAGAAATTAGTTTACTTATGTGAATTATTCTCAAAAAATTACGTTTTTAACCACACATCACTGTAAAAATGATGGAGTAGCACATTTGCATACATTTGTAAAATTTCATTCATTATAAACCAATTAATTAATAAATGATTAAAGTATTAATTTAATTTTGATTTTTAAGAATTGCCTTTTATTCTAAAAATGTAAAACCACGGGGGTCACGATAGGTTTTTGAAGAAAAATTTGGGTCGTGATTCTAAAAAGATTGAGAACCACTGCATTAGAATATAAATCAGTCATAGTATTGATATTCGATACATCCATGTCATCATACGTATTTATACACAATATGCCAACATTTTAAATACATTTATGTATATATATATATATATATTATATATTATTATATTTATGGTGAATAGAATTTTTCCTGTACTTGTACACAATTCGGATGATGATGAGTTATTACATTTTGAAAACGTATATATATATATATTGAAAAATCCGACGGAAAAGCAGCTACTGAAGCATAATAATATGTGGTTTTACTGCGCGAACCACCAGTGAATTTAAGGTCCATCCAGTGATATCGGCAGGCGGAAAGTTGGTAGTTTTTTTCCCATGCTCTAATACATGTATTCATGAAAATAATGTTTTTCATAGAGACTTTATGCTTGAGATTTCGATAAAGGAGATGCCGAGTAGCTACACATTTATCTATATTTTATACGTTAACAAAGAATACGAAAAAAAATGATCCAAATTTCAAAGTATTTGAATATCAAAAATGGGTAAACGAAAAATTGGTACGGTTATTGTATTTTGAACAAAAGAAATGAAATAAGCGGAACATTGGTACTATAAAATATTTTATTTTCATTGGTTCTAAAAATGAGCGCGAAATTAAATTAAATATATGTTTACAATAGTAATAATATGATAGGTAGTAAAAAATATGCCCAAAATTAAATTAAATACGTGTTCGCAATAATAGTAAAAAAATATGTATCCAAAATGTATTATAAAATCATAATAGTTCACAATAATTCATAATAATTCAAAATAGTTTACAATAATTAATTATATATCCAATAGTGTTTCCCTATGGTATTTAAAAACATATCCATATTCCATTGTAATTTCTTTATTTGCTTAACCGGGAATAGTTTCATGCAGTTACTGTAGTTACTTATCTAATGTGTATTGTTAATTTTTTTTTTTTTTTTTCATAGTTTAAGAAACCCTGGTTTTTAACGACCGTACCAGCTTTCCGACAATCCAAAAACGATCTAAACACAAGACGTGATTCCCAATATTAATATTACAAATTTATAATACATCCGCGTTTCGATGAAATAACAAACATTCCGTTTTGGAGCACTACTGTTGCCTAAAAAAATTGACTGCAAAAGTAATATAAAAAAAATATAATCACTATAACGGAATCGTTGCAGGCATGTTTACGTATTTGCGTGCTGCAGCTAATAACAGTAACCACGATGCATTCGACTCGCAACGTAATTTATATATACCTACATAAAGGAGGTGTCGAGAACTTTCATATTTTCTTTCGCGAGACTATATATATAAATATTATTATTACAAAACGTCACATTATTTAAGGAGAGCTCGTGTGTTGTTTTTTTTTTGTTTTTGCAATTTTGCAATTTTGCAGGCAATCTTTTAACAAGTAGTAGTAGTAGTAACAGAGCGTTAGCTTTCGCGCGCGAGATTTCTTATATTAATCAGCGTTCACGAGACGTCATGGTTACCACCGCCGCCGCCGCCGCCGCCTCGTATGAAAGTCACTCGACTGGAAAACCAGCATTGCTCAAAAATCGTCTACGCCGCCGCCGTAAAAATGGAAATGCTGCATAATGATGTGATTCTGTAACAACAGCAACGGTATATTTTTCGTCAAATTACTGCAGACGTCGTCGTCAGTGTTCGAATTTCCGTTGCAACAAGTGTGCAAACATATTATATCACACACGTGTACTTCGAATTTTTTTTCGTCAACCATTTTTCCGTTTTGACTACAATTGCGAAATGAGAAAAGAGAAATTCGACTCAAAGATTTTTTAGATTCTGAACGAAGTGAAGAAGCTAGTGTTTTTACAATGATGTTTATTTTTATTTTTTATTTATTTATTTTTTTTTTCTGTGTACAACTTTTCGTATAGAAATACTTGTCTAAAAGTTTCGATCAATAACTTTTTTGAAACCCGATTCGCCTCTAGATTGTACTTTAGAGAGGTCATTTTTTGAATTTCTCAATTCTTCAATTTTTTTTTTTTGGAAAAAACTACCCAAAATTTGACGAAAACCATTATCTTTTGATCAGAATTTTATAAAAATTTTAACATAGATATAAAAAAGATTTTGGCGCAAAAAAATTTTGAAAAAGTGAAAAAAAATTGTGGACATTTTTCGAACATTTTTTTTTTTCTTGTATTATTAACTTCCTTCGTTCAGAATAGTTTTACTGAAGAAATGATACGTATATCGTTTCTTTAAAATTTAACACGCCCGTCAGAGAATACCACCCGTTGTGCGAAGTACACCCATCGTGCAAAGTATGTCCGGATTTTTTTTCTCCTCTTTCATTTCACGTTCGTATATTGAGAGCACTAAGTGCTTAATCGTCCGCATAGATAGTCTTTTCGTCCTGCACCCTCCATGGATATAATTTCAACCGGAGATAATAATAATAGTAATATTCTCTTCCCTACAATCGTCGGGGCCGTCGTCGTGACCATAAAAAGATAAACAAAACAACGTTATCGATTTTGCTCGCTCCCTCATCCCCCTCCCCCCGCCCCCGCCGGGAGAACGGAAGAAGAATACGGCTCTCGTTTTAGCGCGTATAATAATATAATAATTTTAATATGAAAATTAACCGTATACAAAATAAAACGGGGGACGGCACAAGCAGTTCGTTTCACAATATTGACGTTCTCCCCGATCGACTATCGGTTTCATTGTCTGCTGGGCAATAAAATTATACCGGAAATACGGCATAATTTAAGTGCGTTGAAATTCCTATAAGTATTTCTTCAGAGCTGTATACGTACGCTGACTCTTTAACTGTTATTAATTTAAAGCTAGGGACTTACAGGAGTTACCATGTTTTTCAAAAATCATTCAAAACACGGCTAAGTAATATAGAAATGCGTTTCATAACACCAGGAGTAGTTGTATGCAGTTCTCTTTAATTTGCATATTTTGCATATTTAACTCTTTTTTTCGATATAAGTGCATATTTCACCTATTTTTCAATATTTAATTTGAGTTTTTTTTGGTATTGGAAAATTTTTTCCTGAATAACCGAAGAGAAAATGAATATTATTTGATATTTTTATTTGTCTAAATGTAAGCATGAAAATAATAAAGATAAAAAACAAAAAAAATTTCATAAATAATAGAAGAATTAATAATACATATTATTAAAATATATTATACTATACAACTTTACAAATATTTTGAGTTTTTACATTAAAAATTAATGTTTTATACAGTGGCATATCCAGAGGGGGGGCTGAGAGGGCTGCAGCCCCTCCCAAAAAGGTTTCATTTATTATCCACAGTATACAATAGTTGACCTTTAATTTTATAGTATCTAAATAATCTAAGTTGTTTTCATCTATAGTCATTATCTAATTAATAATTAATATTAATATCTAATTAAGATATCATCGTCAATGGCAAATATATAATTTTCATTTAGGTTTGACCAGTTAAACATATTTTAATTATTTAAAATTATTTGGGTTTTGTTGTACCTTGCATCTAAATGATCCCCCATAGAGTCAAATTTGTAAGAGGATTAAAATTAAATTTTAATTATTATTTCATTTTATAATAAATAAGACTGTATGGTGCATAGGTACTAATTAAATAAAAATGTTGTTTGGGGGGGGGGATCACGATTTTATGAGCTTTCTT
>JAIPRM010014325.1:0-10828 GCA_025469315.1 Stegophylla sp. TES_Ste_2020
TTTTTGAAACCGGATTTGCCTCTAGATTGTACTTTAAAGAGGTCATTTTTTGAATTTTTCAATTCTTCAATTTTTTTTTTTTTTTTTTTGAAAAAACTACCCAAAATCTGACAAAAACGACTCGGAAACCATCATTTTTTGATCCAAACTATATAAACATTTAAAAATAGATAGAAAATCATATAAGAAAAATTTTGGTGCAAGAACATTTTGAAAATGCAAAAAAAAAATTTTGGACATTTTTCTAACATTTTTTTTTCTCATTTATTTTTTATATTATTAACTTCCCTCGTTCAGAATCATTTTATTGAAGAAATGATTTATTGTTTCTTTAAAATTAAATACACCCGTTAAGAGAATCCCACCCGTCGAGTGAAGAACACCCATCGTGCGAAGTATGGCCGGCTTTTTATTTTTTCTGTTAACACGTTTTTGTACAGAAATCTTGTCCAAAAGTTTCAACCAGCAATTTTTTGGATCAAAATTCGGAGCTAGATAGTACTTTAAACAGGTAGCATTTCCAAATTCTCAATAGTTTTTCAAAATGTAAATAAACTACCTACTCAAAATTTAACAAAAATACCTTTAAAACTTTATTTTTTAATCTAAACTTTATGAAAATTTAAATATCAATGAGCAATAATGAGAAAAATAGTTTGGTGTAAAAAATTTTATAATATTTTTTTTTCTCAGTTAATAGCGAGATAAACAACTGGCTGAGAAATTTTTTTTTATAAATTTTGAATTAATGATAAACTTTTTAATTTTTATAAACTTGTCTTGTTAATCTGAACTTTCATTTAGAATCGTTTTACTGAAAAAATAGTTAACCGTTTATTTAAAATGTAAAACTCATACCAAGTCTCACCATAGGAGCGAAGAATACTTATGGTGTGAATTATGCCCAGCGTTTTCGATTTGTTATTCTCAATTCTTTGTATAGTGTTAAAAGTTAGATTAGGTTAGATAGTTTGGTATTTTATTTCAGTAAAACTAAACCTTAAATATTACTTTTTTTTTAAAAATAAACGTATAAAACAAATAAATGTTTTTATTGTATTATTATATATTCTATAATGAAGAAAAATAAATTAAAATAGTTTTTATCTTTTTATTACCCAGATAAATATAAATTTATCATTTATCTTTATCTAGACAATATTAACTTTATTTATCTTTTATTTTTATCTAGATAAATTTCAAGTTATCTGTGCCCACGACTAGGTATATCGCAATAATAACAGTGAAATAACGATAATCATTTTAAATCTAAAGAAAAATGCGCTGGATAAAATTTAAAATTCCTTTTTTCTTGACGAACGAATCAGGGGTTGGGAAGGAGAGAAGTGCGACGAAAACACTCTTGGTGAACACGTGTCGCACTTTCATTCTCATTGCACCCGGCCATGTGATTTATTTCGAAAATTCATTCGACCAAACTGTTCAAACAAAACCTGTCAAATTCAACAGTTGCATTATTTAAATGCAGTGAGTTTTTATTTTATTTTTTAAACATTTCTGCCTCACACGATGTTTTCTGTACGACGCTTAATTCCTTCCTCTCGTCTCTCAGCCACCGGATTTATTTAACGCTCCGTCAGCATTTGAAGGCGAACGCAGTTCAGATTTAACACGTCATGGGTTAAAAAAATAAAACATAAAAAATGTAAATAAATAATTAGGTACACACGTACGCTTACATGTTCCATCAACCGTCGACGAGCGATTACACTTTATTTATTTTACGTTATTTCTCTTTTATTTCTTTTTTTCAACCAGGTCTGAGCATCGAAGTATCTGTCGTTCAGACCCGCATTTAGATTTATATCTCTCTTGGGTAACGCATTCGATCCTACTTTATATATAAAAAGAAAATAATAATAATATACGATCTACTTTTTTCTGTGGGTTTAACAAAATTAAAATTTTTTAAAACGATCAATATCTCTAATGAAATAACATAATTTGGCGAACAAAAAGAAGGCTTAGCAAAAAACGTTATAACAAAAACCGATAACTGTATAAACATTACCCCATATTCTACAACTTTAATTTTCTGCCTGTCGAAAAGAGCTATTTTCGTTTTCATCGTATTCATTATAACATATTTTTATAAAGTGAAAGATTTTTTTAACATTACACATTCACTTGTTCAATAAATTTATTTTATTTACATCTTGACCATTTACAAAACTATGATTTTGCAAAAAACATAAAAAAATAATCATGTTTTAAATTTAGTAAAAAACACAAAATATGTTGGTTTTTACAATAATGTTATTTTAGATTCTGAACGAAGTGAAGAAGCTAGTGTTTTCACTATGATGTTTATTTTTTTTTTCTGTGTACAACTTTTCGTATAGAAATAATTGTCCAAAAGTTTTGATCAATAACTTTTTGAAACCGGATTTGCCTCTAGATTGTACTTTAAAGAGGTAATTTTTTGAATTTCTCAATTCTTTAATTTTTTTTTTTTGGAAAAAACTTCCCAAAATTTAACAAAAACGACTCGGAAACCATCATTTTTTGATCCGAATTTTATGAAAGTTTAAACATAGATAGAAAATCATATAAGAAAGATTTTGGCGCAAGAAAATTTTGAAAATGTAAAAAAAAAATTTTGGACATTTTTCTAACATTTCTTTTTCTCATTTCTTTTTTATATTATTAACTTCCCTCGTTCGGAATCGTTTTATTGAAGAAATGATTTATCGTTTCTTTAAAATTAAATACACCCGTCAAGAGAATCCCACCCATCGTGCGAAGTATATCCAGCTTTTTTATTTTAACAATCTTTAGGCAATATTACTCGTCTAAAAGTTTTATTCGTAAATTGAAAAGCAGAAATTTAAATGGGTATAAATAATTCTAAGGGGTCTCTAACTGGGATACAATTCAGTGAGTTCTGTATAATATGTTATGTAATGATTCGATTTACATTCAACAAACAAGGACCCTTTCCACGAGACTTCCATACATAGTTTTATTTTGATGAAAACCGTTAGAACTATTTAATAAGAACTTATCATTATTATTCTTATTTTGTGTAATATTTTTATCATACAACAGGCACATTGGATGAATTATTTTATAATATGCTTTAAAGTTAAATTTTTGATAAAACTGATCATTTGCGATTCAGTAAAATTTACTCAGAATCAAATTCGAAATATTTTCCACTTTAAAATTTCCATTAGGGACTAAACAAGTTCTCCCCCATAAATTCGGCTATACATCAGTATGGTGATAATAAACAACTATGGGATTCAATTATTATCGTTATCGAAACGCCCAAAATGCGTTTGACTTGGCGCGAATAAATATCCGTGAACGTGAATATTTGAATACACACACACACACACTCACTTAAATTTACTATTCTATGTCTGCGTGTGTGTTCATCTGCTTGTGAAAAGTCACAATAATAGTTCCGGGTTATCGTTCAAATAATATTAATAATAAAGCAAATATTAAAGCAATGATAACAAGCCGTTAACGCGATTATGTTTTGTTTTGTTTTTTCTCGAGTGCGTCTAGATAGGGCCATTTGAAAATAGACGTTAATGGTTTCAAATTGAAGTTTAATTTAATAAAACAATATATATATATATATATATATATATATATTATAAACTCATAACGAGTATTAGATTAACGGTACCGCCTATAAGCCATAAGAAACTTAGGAAAATATAATGTCTAATAAGTAGGGCTTGAACTTTATTGTATTAGAAAGGGATTAAATCAATTTCACGATATTGCTCTAAAAATGTCTTAGAATTGCAATAAAAGTGCTTTGAAAACGCATTAAAAAAAATATAATAATAATAATAATACTAATTATAAAATCAAGATGACAATATCCTGTTTGTGAAACATGCATTTCAATAAAAATAAAAATAATTTTAGAAGTACTTTAGAATATTTACATCGACAACCGCTCGCGCTGTATTTATTATAGGTACGATTATGTAGTGTGCATTCTAAATAAGTTACACCAAATATAAATGACAACCTCCCACAAAAAATAATCATAATTTTCGTTCATTTTCTTTTGACTATTTACGTGAATTCTTCAGAATCAATTAAAGAATTATTGTACTAAAATTTCAAAACTAATTTAAAATTGTGCATAAAAATGAAATCGGAAAAAGTTTCAAAAAATTTCACCAATGATTTTATTCCTGAGTATGGGTTTTTTATAAATACAATCGATTACGGCACCGAAACGCTATCATGTTATTACCAGAGTTTCGACATATTTTTATCCAATATTTTTTATATCCAAAATACACGTTTAAGTCTATGATATTTCGTGAATTTATACAAAATATACTCATTGAAGTTTTATTTTGTTTTTGGTTGATAAAATAATACTGTAGTACTCCTCGTGTTTTTTCATTAGTATTCGAACTTATTAGTAACTAAGTAAGGTGCATTTTCATAGGTACAATTTGAAGCTGTACTTTTATTTTAAATTATTTGAATTCATTTTTCATTTCTTAAAAGTAATTGAATTTTTAAAAGTGTATTTTGGTTTCGGCTACGTTTTGTTGGATTCTTAAATACAATATTGCCATGTAATTTCTACATTTTATTTTATCTGTGTAATTTATAAATTTTGAGTTTATTAACTAAGTTACAAGTAACTTATTTAATTTTTAAACTTGATACAGTTGTGTACATCAGTACTAATTAAACATATTCTGAAATAGATAATTTCTAATCTTAGATTTTAACATTGATAACCGAAAAATAAAAATATGATAGCATTTTGGTGCCGTAATCAATTGTGTTTATAGTGACCTCTGAATGGTTTTACAGAGATGAAATACCAAAACTCCTCGCAGTTCACATTGATAAAACGCCACTGCAGTTGCAGGTGTGTGCCGTGACGTGACGGTTATGTTCTATCGCGGTCATAAGTACACACGTTTCACAAATAAAATGTAAAATCACATATTATTATACTATGTCTGTTCATGTCATCCGGTTAAATCGTCACATACACAATTTGAATTTATAGCTCTAAACCGCATTTGGTGGTGTCAAATAATTTTCCAGCGAATGCGGACGAAGTGCAGTGCACGTTTTTCATCATTCGTTTTGTATTAAATGTAAATACTTCTATAGAGCGCACGGTAAATAACCTAACCGATTCGTAGGTTCATCCCCAGCTCCCCCCTCCCCCCTTAAAAAAAACCGAAATTCTCATTATCTCTCAAGAAGTTTAGAAAGAATCGTAGCGATACACAGCGAGTTTTACCCTTTCATTTATTTATTAATGACGTTACACTGTTGATTAATACTATACACACACGACGTCATCATACGTATATTATGTCGTATAGCAAGCGATCGCTACGGGACAAGGTAATAGAACATTATACGCGCCCGGAGCTGTTTGCTCGACACAAATACGCATCGTTTCGAACGTATAATTAATTTACACAGATACGAACAAAAAAAAAAAGCAAAATGAAAAAAGTCTTCTCGTTCAAGCGTTAATTAATATTTACCATGCCATCCAGAGTGTCACGTGAGAACGAGCTCGTTAGAGTTTCGAACACATAATATGTAAAACGTGATTCATTTAAATAAACAATATAAACCCGATAAAAATAGTATTATAAAATATACAATATTGACTCGTGTGGTTAAAAGCAATAATAAAACGTTTATATATTATTACTAGAGTCCGGATTTCTGTTATGTTATAACGTATAAAATATGGTGTTCATATGCAGCGAAAATTAATGGGATATTCCCAAAATGTTCTCGTAAAAAATTTAAAAATGCTTATGACGAACAATAATTTGCTAATTCATGATAACCTAATCTATTGTTTGTATCTTTAATATTGATAAGTCCTGGGTATAATTGTATATAAATCCATTTGAACAACAATTTATCAAAGGAAATTACCGGGTAATGACAACTAAAACCTGAAAAACTTTGTGAATCCTCTAATATTTCTCTAATATAATCGAATTGACCCAATATAGTGGAAATATTCATGAACATGCACAAAAAAGCTAAAATATCTTGAAATATTGAGATAAAAATATGCGTAAATATGTAAAAAGAACTTTTTTTTTTTATAGATTCTACACGTTATGAATGGTAAAAATTTCTTACTCCCATCAAAAACGATAATGCACGTGAAACTGCACACGTTCATTAGAAATATATTTTTGCTTAATAATCCAGACTCTAATTTTTACATATCGATGGCTTAGTATGCAGATATGGTAAGTGATATTTACAGTGAAATTGTGTTAATTACACCATAAAATTCTCACGTAATTTTTCGTAATAACTATGAACAATTAATGTTGTTAATGAAATGGTTAATTATTTTATCCGCTGACGACTAGATGACTTCACAATTTAAAATTCGTGTAGTAGTACACGTAAATATGAATTTCCAAATGCCTCTACTAAACAATTTGCTAAATGTCACCACCACATCTGGGCACTTATCACATTTGAACAGTGGCGCAACTAGGATTTTTTCAAGGAGGAATGTCCACCAATAAATTTCTAATTCAGCTAACTGCTTTTTCGCTAATTAAATTTTTAACTACGTTATTCGTAGGAGATAGCTAAAATTTAGCGTTAAATACTTAAGAATGTGAATTTCTGAAGTATGTTTTGAGTTTCTTTAAAATTAAAAAGAATTTTTCAGCATTAATATGTTACTTTGTAACTTTAAAATAAATGTTCCCGTACTCTATTGTAGATAGCAGATCGATAGCAATAATTTTATTAGACTTTAAACAACAATACTTGTGAGTTTTGAGTAAGTATTATGTTTCTTGGTTTCTGATATATTATAATACTTAATACCTTATTGCCAATTATAATTTATGATGGATATTCTCTGACTCTTAACGATACCCTAATGTTAAATATTTCATAAAATAGTGATCAAGGTTGAATTGATATAACGTCTTATTTTAACCCTGAATGAAATCATTGAAAGAATTTCCCATAAATACGGTTCAAGGAAGAAGGAGGGTGGGGGTTCCAAACACCCAAAACATTCCCCTTGGTTACGCCACTGCCTTTGAAATACTATCCAAAATTATTTATAATTAAAATTTTTCAAAAGAATTCTAAATACCGTACAAGTATTTAAATACAATTATTCGAATACTTTTACTCAAATACTTAATGAGGTTGTTGAACCAGATCGAATGGTACACTCGATTCGGACGGTCAAGTGAAGAAATAATAATAATAATAATAAAAATTCTTACCTTGGAAGAAAACGAAGGTCTTCCTCTTGACGTATGGAGTGTCTGGGATTCTGAGTTCGCAGTCCAAGGAGGATTGGGTAGTAATGTCATCGTCGGAAATCAGCACGCTGATGATTATTTCGTACGAGGTGTCCTTCAAGCGATTGATGTCCACGCGAGAATTGACCAATGGGTAGCTTCTGTGGGAAATGAAAGAAAAAAATTGAGACGTTAATTAAAATAGATTACACCGAATCTTTGCAGATCACTACGCGCGTTTCGTTTAACGATATTCCGCTCGGGGACGTGGAATTTACCTTAATAAAGTTTTCGATAGATTTACCGGTTTTACAAAATTATAGTTACGCGAACCTATTATCATGTTTAATTGCCAAGTATGTGATTAAAATACAGTTTGCTGTCCGGTTTTGTTCAAACGTTCTAAAAACAAACATAGGTATAGCTATCACACATTACGGGTTAAAGTCGAAATCGGGCAAACATCAAAAATGCTTACGGTATACGTAATTAATTAAAATTAGTGATTAATTAAATTATTATCAGAATAATATGATGTTTAAATAAATGCAAATAAATTATTAGAAAAATATTTCATTTACATTGGTTACTTAAAAATTATATTTAAGTTTTATTAAGTTTGGATTAAAAAAAAAATATATATAGGCGTTTTCGCCAGATTTTAAGTAGTTTTTTTTACAAACATTGTATTGGTTGTATAATAATTTTTATCCTTATAGCCGTGCGTTATCTCATATTATCACATTTTTCGGTCCCAAAAGCTCGCTCAGCCTTTCCTTCTATAGGTAAGAAATTTGACCTCGTACTTATAATTATTTTTTTAATTCTAATTATTTTTAATAAAATAGAAAAATACAATGTTTCAGTCATGTATTATTGCAATGTTTTAAACGATTGATCATATATTTTTTTGTCCATCAAATCAAAAATACTGGCAATTTAGCTATTGTATTGATTATAATACAATATAATATTAATGATAATTTTTCATTTCTTAAAACATGACAACATCAAGGACGGACAGAAAATAAAAATCGACCCCAAGAAACAGAAATTGAAAACACGTTGAGTCATTTTTAACATACCATTTTCCTTGGATACCTAACCTAACCTAACTCATTTTTATTATATCATTATTGTAAGAAGATCGATTATTCGGTAATTTAAAATTAAAAGTAATATTTATGTCTAAATAATTTTTCACTTATTTAATTTTTATTTATCGGTCCAAAATAATTCAATCCAGGCCAAAAATTGTATCGACCCAGGCAGGGATTACCAACTCACTGATATATATGATATACAGTCGAGTCGTGATAACTGGAAGTTGAAAGGGATGAAAAATCGGAAATTTTTCGTAATACCTAATTCAATTTATCTATTTAAAGAAGAGTGAAAAAAAATTTGAGTTATAAATTTTTTCGAATTTTCGAGGTTCTAGTTTGCGCGATTCGACTGTAAAATATAAAAATTCATATAAGGTAATTATTATTTATTACCTAAAAGTAAAATGAATGTGTTTTAATTCAAATTATTTTGCTAGTTAACAATTTACTATGCTGCCGGGGGAAAGTGGGTCTGGAACTGGAGTCCATCCCCTTCGGTGTGCTATTGACACGCGCGCGCACACACACACAAACGCACATTCGTCCCTACACTGCTATCGCCTTATAGATAACGAAATATTTTCATAGTTTATTTTTATATTTTTGGCGAGCGTTGCATTGGACGACGACGCCGGTTTTTGTTGTAAAGTTTCGTTAAAATGTATCCTGTCTCACTGACGGTCAAGATAAATGTGTTCCGGTCTAGTCTATTATCGTGCACCACACAAGTCTCAACTCTTCTCAGCGATCGTCGCGTACGCTATTCTCTACGTAATATATATGTACATATAGTGAAGTGACTTTATTCTTTCCTTTATTGTTATTATTTTATAGAATACATAATAACACGTAGACGTAATGACAGAAGTCTTCATAGTACGACACTCGCGGTCGTATGGTTGCGTATACATACGGCGCTTACACAGTTATCTTGTCCGCACGGTATATTTTAAAATATTAAAATACAGTCTCAGAGGCGGATTCACGCTGGGAATGCATGAATGGTAAGTATAGAAATAAGGACGAGACGCAAATGAATACGAACCAGTGACATTATTGTATACTATGCGATAATATGTGCAAATTTTTTGCTTCAAAAAATCGCAAACTTTAAATAAAAAAAAAATTACACACACGGTTACGTCCAAATCCAATGTTTCTTGTTTCAGTTCCATACATTATATATATATATATATATATATATATCTCGTCAACAGCCACCAGTATATATGTGAATTTATGATTTCATATACATATTTGTATCTTATTTATTTTATTAGCAAGGGTGGGACCATTTTTCTCCACTGTACATTTTCCTTCAAAAATCAAATTCCATTTCCCTCCATTGTATATTTTCCTCCAGATAAAAATATAATAGAATCCTTTTTCCTCCATTAATAAAATATCATTCTCCTCAATTTTTTATCTTTCTCAAAGTAAATATATATATATATATATATATATATATATATTTTTTTTTTCTTTTTGATAAAAAGAATTCACACTTCAAAGAACATTAAAAGACTACTGAAAAAATAAACAATGTAAAGCAATCTATAAGGAAATTTGATCAATTAAAAAAACAAAAAAAAACAAAATTACTTACTAAGTTGAAATTCAAATTTTTCTATACTTCAATGTCAAAAATAAATAAAATAATGTTTTAATGAGTATGCATTAGTTGAAAAATGATTTATGTGTGTGTGTGTGTGTGTGTGTAGGTATTTAAAAACAAAATAAAATAAGTAAATAATGAATGAATAATTATTATACTATATAATAATATAAAATAAATAAATAAAATAAAACTTAGCATGAAATATTATAAACAATTTTCATCAACGACCGATTTCGATTTAAAAAAACTGTCATTAGTTTAAGAAAATATAGTCAAATATAAATCAAGACAAAAATTATTATTTAAAAATTAAGTTGGTAGATATATTAAAAATTAAGTACAATTTGTTTTCTTGCCTACTATCATACGGATTTGTTGTCATATCACTGAAAATCTCGGAGTATATAATATACCCAGACAGCATTTTGTGAACAATAATGTTATGATAATGTTTATGCTAGGTTAAATAAATAATATTAGAATTCTTACTTTATAATAATGTTTTGTGATGCTTATAACTTTAATATTAAATTATAAATATTTTAATAATGGTCTAATTTAGTTATTTTTATAATATTTGAAATTTAATTTTCTTATCATATTTTAGAAATATTAATAGACTAACTTAAAATAATTTTATTTATAAAATATTTCCAGGATATTTTTATTTAGTTGTAATTGTAATATTTAATTTTTTATTTGTTCAGCATATTTTGGTAATATTTAATAAATAATTTAATTTAATATTAACATTTAAACATGTTTAAATATTTCAATTAACTTAATTTTATATTATTTATAAGTCGGTAAATAATAAGTACACA
>JAIPRM010014326.1:0-10828 GCA_025469315.1 Stegophylla sp. TES_Ste_2020
TTATCGTTTCTTTAAAATATAATACGCCCGTCAAGAGAATACCACCCGTCTTGCGAAGTACACCCATCGTGCGAAGTACACCCATCGTGCGAAGTATGTCCGCTTTTTTTTTTTGGAAAAAAACTACCCAAGATTTGACAAAAACGACTAGGAAACCATCGTTTACTGATCCGAACTATATGAAAATTTAAACATGGATAGAAAATAATATAAGAGAGATTTTGACGCAAGAAAATTTTGAAAATGTGAAAAAAAAATGTTGGACATTTTTTTTTTATATTATTAACTTCCTTCGTTCAGAATCGTTTTATTGAAAAAATGATTTATCGTTTCGTTAAAATTCAATACACACCCGTCAAGAGGATCCCACCCGTCGTGCGAAGTATGCCTGGCTTTGTTTTTTTTTTTTTTTTTTTGGTGATCGTGAAATATAGCTTTCTAAGTACATAATTTGAATTATGTAATAACGAATCCATGTATGAATATTTTATTGTGCATTTTTTTGCATTTTTAATTTTTTATGTCATTTTTTTACATTTCTAAGTCATATTTTCCTTATTTAGAGTTCATTTTCCGGTATTTTTAATTAAATTCCGTCAAATAACATCTTTCGAAAACCTTTTTTTGTTTTACACCGACTGTATATACGTCAAATTTAAAAATTAAAAATTAAATTTTTTTTTAATATTTTAGATGAATAGTATTATATGTACAAAATTCAAATTCAACTAACAATTTTATTTATTTATTAAATGAACATATTTTTAAACATATAAAATTTAATCTACTAAATGTAGTAATGTACATAATATCAATATAATTATAAAAATTAAATTCAAACAATTTTAAGTGTATTTTATAATATAATTTTTTGCATTTTTCATTGCATTTTTTTGACATTTTTAATGATTTTCAGTGCACTTAAATTCGGACCCTACTTATTACCAATGTCATTCTAGAGTTTCGGGTAACTTAAGGCAAAATTAATTTTTTCATAGTGAAATAATTTTGGAAACAATTCATTATAGAGTTAATTCTATTTAAATAACGAAAATCATCTCTCAATAACAACTTCATTGAATATGAGAAAATATTTATTATACATTCATTTTACTTATTTATATCGTTGAAATATATATATATATATATATATATATATAATATATATATATCCTTGACCTTTTATGTCTATACTATTTAATAAATTAGCAAATCCTATTAGTGATTATCTCAGGTGTGACTGTCTGTCATACGCCCGAAAATTTTTACGCGCGCCCCATAAAAATAATATGTTTTTCTCTCGTGCTACGATCGCATTTATAAATATATTATCACCGTTATTGTCATATTTACGACCTAGTTTATTTTAACGTAATTGCAATAATAATAGTATTAGTAGTTATTTTCACTACCTGGTTGGTGGTGACGAAATAGCAAATGCGAAATAAAACTAATTTCGTAAGACGCAGTTCTTATTTTGTTATTTATTACTTTGTTATATTTCCAAAATAATTAGCTGATTAAATTTAACGAAAAGTCATTCAAAACGTAGCTAAGTGTAATATAGAAACGCATTTCATAAAACCAAGAGTTGTACGCAGTTCTCTTTAATTTGCACATTTTGCATATTATTCAGCTCTTTTTTTCGATAGTTCAAAGTGCATGTTTTCGGATAAACTTGAGTTTTAATTTCACGTATTTTTTTTTTTTTGATATTTAATTTGAGTTTTCTTGGTATTGGAAAATTATTTTTTACTGAACACCTGAAGAGATTGAATATTATTTGATATTTTTATTTGTTTAAATTTAAGCTTAAAAAAAATCAAGATCAAAAAAAAAAAAAAAGGAAGTTTCATAAATAATAGAAAAAGAATTAATAATACATAATAAAATGTATTATACAATAAAATTTTTAAATATTTTGAGTTTTACAGTAAAATGTATGTTTTATAAGATATTATTTTAGCATTTTTGTATATTTTTAGAATATATTTTGTAAATTTTATAGTATATTTGGTACATTTTTAAAGCATAAATGTATGCATATTTTAAGTTTTTTTTTTAAACCCTTAAGTCCTTAGTCCTAATAATTACTAAACGTCTACAAGCCATTATAACCTCAAAAAAAAAAAAAAAAAGTCCCGGATAATAATATTTTTATTACGAATTCTCACCGACGATAAATTCATGAAAGACACATAAAATGAAATGCAAGTGACTTCATAAAAATTCAATCTTGATTACACATACGATACGATAAATATAATACAATATTATCAAATGAAAATGTCAATACGAAATGTGTCGTACGATATATTATTATGATTGGATTATTGATTTGATGCGGAAAACTAGTAAAACAAAAGAGGGAATTTTTAATGTGTAATTCCGATTCAGAACTTATAACTAGCGATGGACACTATCGAACAGTCACTATCGAACTAATCGATAGTAAGCCACTATTCGATTGTCGTTCGATAACTAACTATTCGATAGTTTCGATAGTCGATAGTTTCTATCGTGAACTATTCGATAGTGAATACTATATCTGCGGTCTGCGATGATATTTCACGTCATATTCGCATTATTTACGAGGCTTGTTCGCAGCTCCTCGACGAAAAACACAACATATAAACGATAATATTACATTCAAAATATAATTTTATTATAAATAAAATTATTTACAGCTGTATACGGCTGAATAACAATAACAATAATATTTCCAAAATTAATTTCATTACAGAACGGTAGCGAAAATACGTGATAAACGACCGGTGTAATCCTATTAAAAAAAAAAAACTGTCTATATGAAATAAATTCTATAAATAGATGTTATTACTAATCATAATATAACCTCATTCCATCATTACAAACCAGTGTATGATTTATTATTATTAGTATTATAATTAACATCAAAGAAATTATAAATAATAATTATTATTATGTTCGTACAAATAATTCGTATCTAATGTTTTTCAGTTATTAATAATAATTTTATTCATTCGACATTTCTGTTCACCTTACATTATAGTTATTATTTATAAACGTTTAAAATATTATTGCGTATGTCTAAAAAAAAAAACGTGATATTCTGAATGTCAATAAAAAATATATATGTATTGAAAATAAATATATATTTTTAAATCGATATATACTTTTATAATTATTTTCCGTGGCTTTTGACAACGTCGAGAACTGAAAAGGAAATTCGAAAAATTATTTCTCGAAAAAATAATAATATTCGAGTCTTTCTTCGATAAAAGAGTGATACCATTAGACGTCTACGCGAAAAAAGTTATTATAAAATAATGAAAAATGAAAAAAAAAAAAAAAAAAAAAAGGGAGCAGCCATAGAAAACCAATAACTTACTTGTTCACTAAGTCGAGATTCAAAATAAAAATTTCGAATTATTATTTCTCGAAATATTTAACGCGGGTGAATAATTAATTATCGAACTCCTTCTCTAGTGTTTTATGAGAAAAATTTTTACTCAGAACAAATAACGTCATAAAATTCATTTTTTAATTATTTTATTTGCATCTATTTTCAATGAATATATATATATAATAATAATAGGCGATCGAGTGTACTTATCGTTTCCATATTTCGCTCCGTAAGTACTCTCTCACTACTATTTTTTTTTTATCGTCAACTTTTCGAAATTTTATGCAAGTTACTGATTTTGCACTAATACGTCTCGTGCATCGTAATAATATAGTAGTTGTTGTTTTTATTTTTTTGCTGTCGGAAAACACACTTATAGGTGACACGGAAACGCTTCAAAAGCCCATTGCGTCGGATTCGATTGATTATAACCGCGCGCATACTCGTCGTCGTAGTAGTACTTCAAACGAGAAACATTTGCAAATTTTCCGTATTGTTTAAAATAACCCCGAGGAAAATATTTAAATTTCTCCGACGAATATTCTGTATCCGCGGTGTTATTGCGCGATCATTCCCCCCCGGTATGAAATATTCAAAAATTATGTTAAAAAAAAAAATACCTTTACCACCGATCATAGGAATTCTATATATATATATATATATATTATACGAAATTACGAGATACTTATCGACACGAAGAATGAAATAGGGTTTTGTAAAAAATGTAATAATTGTTTCAAAGAATATACGGGAAGGGATGGGGACAGGGCTAAAAATATTATTCATAAAGAGAGTTCGAATTGATCGCGTTGTGATATAATACGTATTTAATTTAAATGACACGTCATATTTTAAAATGTATTTTTTACACTTTTATTAAGACTTGACACGTTTTCTAAGTGAAACTCGGCCATTGAGAACAATATATACTCTCTAAAACAAGGGTTCTCAACCTTTTCGAGGTTCATGCCTCCCCACCTTTTATACCGCAATAATATGGGGTCACGCCTCCAATTCCACTACTAAAAGATTGAATTATATTATATAAATTATATACCAGTGGTTCCCGACCGGTGGGGAATTCCCCCTAGGGGGGAGGGGAATTAATATACTGCACAAGGGGGAATTTCGAGATGATGAAATAATAAGAATATTTTTTTAGGCAATTTCGTTTAAAAAATTAATTTTAAATCTATTTCAGTTATTTAATTAATATATTTTATACACAAATGAGGCTCATTACTAACACCGTGGTCTTGTAATTTTTTTTTTTTTTTTTTTTTTGGAAAAATGGCTCTTTCCCACGAAAACGCTGCTCTAAATAGTCTAGACGGTATTTTAAAAAAAAAACATTTTTCGAAATTCTTCAAAAGTCTTCCAAACATTTAAGGTTAGGAAAACCACAAACCAATATTTGGAAAAAAAAACGCTTTTTAAAACATTTGTTCTTTTATCCCGACTTTCGTGAAAATTCTACTTGGACAGACAATAATAATATGAAAAATATATAGTTTTTTTTTTTTCTGAAAAAACACTTGCTCTTCGTGACGACATCATCTTTTGTACTCAAATCGTACAAATTTGTACCGAATGATATCTTTTTGAACCTTTTTGAATTTCAGTTTTTTTTTTTTTTTTTTTTTTCTAATACTCGACGAGTCGGGCCTAATTAGGTTATATAATATTTTCTTTACGCGCATTAAAACTCGAAAACACGGGCTATGCGCGCGCATAAGTTTACTTACGGGGGTTATATTCATCGTGAACACGACAAAAACTTTTGTCGAGTAACCGCGAGTAGCACGCGTGTTCCACCGCTCGGGATCATTTTCCCGACGCATTGTTTGATCGTAATTTTAATACACAATACATCCGCCCCCCTCCCCCCGCCCCCACACGGTCATAGTGGTAAACTAAGGCGGAAAAGTGCTTGGTGCGCGTTTTTATAACCGCCGCGCGTTTCGTGTTGATATTAATTTTCTCGCGTGTTCGAATTTCATTGGGGAGGGAGACGAAAAGAGAAAATTTTCACTCGTTATTTTTTTTTTAATAATTCGCATCTCGGGTGTGAAGCTCTTGGCGGGTGTATTAAATTTTTTCGAACAAACGATAAATCATTTCGCGTTCAACAAGACGATTCCGAACGAATGAAGTCAATATAATACGTATAAAGAACAATAATATTATTATTAGTCGTCGTACTCAACACGCTCACCAAAAGTATCTGACGCGAAGAGCGAAGAATATCCACGGTGAGAATTATGTCCGGCTTTCTTGTCTTTACTTTACTTTTATCTAATATATAACGGAAAAGTCCAAAATTTTGTTTTTCACATTTTCAAAATTTTCTCGCGCCAAAATCTTTCATATAATATTATTTTCTATCTGTGTTTAAATGTTCATAAAGTTCGAATCAAAAAATGATGGTTTTCGAGTCGTTTTTGTCAAATTTTGATTAGTTCTTTCCAAAAAAAAAAAAAAAAAAAATGTAGAATCGAGAAAATCAAAAAATGACCTCTCTAAGATATCAACTAGAGGCAAATCCGGTTTCAAAAAGTTACTGATCGAAACTTTTGGACAAGTATTTCTATACGAAAATGTGTATACAGAAAAAAATAATAAAAATAATAGAATAAACATCATTGTAATATATTATAATTATAATTAATTATTCTGACTGAGATTTTGACTGGAGCGAAGAAGCTAGTATTTTTAGATTTTAGCTTATATTTTTTTTGGATTCTGAGCAGAGCGAAGAAGCTTATGATGATTTTACAATGATGTTTATTTTTTTTCTCTTTCTTCAGAAACTTTTTCGCGTATAGAAATACTTGTCCAAAAGTTACGATCGGTATCTCTATAGATTTAAAAAATCACATATATTTTGGTACTTAAGATCGGTAATTTTTCAAATTTCTCAATAACTTTTTTTCAAAAACGCAGAATATCCGTCGATAAAACGGACAATAAAACGGCAAAATATGCTATTACTGGAATTTTCATAAAATTGAAAATTGTTTTTTAATATAATTTGGAAAATAATTTACCTAGAAACTTAAAACTTTCATTCTTTTTCTAGTTTGATTTGTCTTAAGTTAAGAAAATATGATAATTTTTAAATATTTTTTCACGCTTTCATTGCACAACAATTATAATTCAATCTAATTCCATCATTTTTAAAAATATGTAAAATAATAAATTTTATTGATCAGTTTTCATTCGAGTACAGTACGTGTTTTTAAGTCGAAAGTTGTATAAAGGAATGAAATTTGAGCAAAAATCAATTTTATGAAAAAATATGAAATATAAATAGCCGTAATTCAAAAACAGCTAATTTTGCGACCGTTTAGGTCATTACTCATAAGGTATGCACTCTCAAATTCTTAATATTATGATTATTGTATCTCTTATAATAATTAGTCAAAAGCTACAAATTACATAAAAAAAAAAAACAAAAAACTTCTAATATTATTTTATCTTTTTCATCATATTATAATTATTAATGCTAAAACGAAAAACATTATATTTTAACTGAGGGTTTTGGTTGAAAATATTTTAAAAAAACCTAACTAACTATTAATCTTAGACTTTCTGTATTTTTTCCCCTCAAAAGAACGTTATTATGTCGTTAAGAACGACAAAAAGCGTATAAAAAAACTACATCGAAATTCCTCCCTTCACATTTCCCGTATCGGCGAGGGAAAATAGAGGGAAATTGTGACACGAGGGTTGACGGATATTCAGCGTAGGGAGGAGAAACCTCATAGGGGTACATTTACCCCGAAATCTGCTGACGCGTAGCATCTCGTGGATGGTACTTACTGAACGTACTGAACAGCTCGAACGAGCGAAGGCAGTTTATGTAAAAAAACAAATAAATAAATAAAAAATACTCTTTGGCACTACTCATTATTTCAAACAAACCAAAGCTTTGTTTCAAACCAAATCTTTTTCATTTTAAGTCAAAAATATGTGGGTAAAATGCACATTTTGAACTCAAATAGTAAGGAAAGCAGTATTTATTCCAATATATATATATATAACAGATATTTCAAAATCTCACTGATATTATTTACATAATATTTACACACTGATCTCAAACCTCAAGAGGTAATGATGTTTCCACACACTTAAAATTTTTGAAAAAAAAAAAACAAATATCTGCATGATTTGACTTATTTGCGCTGCGTTTAGACAGCTGTACCGTCAAAAGAGGTTATTGAGATTTTTTTTTAAATTTATTCAATAAAATGACTTTTTTTCTCTCTCTACTTAGTTCCATTTTGCTGCATTTTAATATTTATAAAATCGCGCGTTTATACTTTGACAGTTTTTCGATTGGAAACCGCATAAAAAATCCAATAACATTGTGGTGGGCGGTTAAGGTTTATCCCCTTAGTAGTCGCTTCTATCGCCGGGGGGAAAAATACCCGTGGGGGTGTGTAAGGGGAGGTTTTACGATTAGGTGGCTCGCTTGGGACATTGCAAGTAGTTAGATAGATACATTTCCAAACTAAATCCGTTTGGGTTATTCGATAAAATATAAATAAATAACATTTTTTTTGGTTTACTCGATGATAGTTTTGAGTGCAAATCATTAAAAAAATAATAAAATCCAATTTTTTGATTCGAAATTCGTTCGTTTTGTATGGAATTGTTTTTTTCTTTTTAACTATAAATGTCACTTGGAATTTTTTAAATACTATTGAAAATTTCTTGTCCTAAGTAATCTTTGGATTTTGGAATAGTAGTAGAATTGACTATTTGTCGATTTGATTCACGAAAAACTAAACAGTTTGACGTTTACAGTTCATTTTTAATTATTTTCAATCAAATAATTTAAAAAAAAATAAATAAAATCCAATTTTTTGATTTGAAATTCGTCCGTTTTGTATGGAATTGTTTTTTTTTTTTTTTAACTATAAATGTCACCTGAAACTTTTTAAATACTAGTGAAAATGTCTTGTCCTAAGTAATCTTTGGATTTTGGAGTTGTATATAGTTGGTCTTTGTCCATTTGTTTCACAAAAAACTAAACAGTTTGACGTTTAAAACTTATACTAGTGAATTGAAAACCGATTTCAAAAAAGATAATATAATACAATTGCATATTATTATTATTATTATGGTTGTATAACAATTTTCATTCGTTAAAATATGGAATTGTGTGTGTGTGTGTCACGAAATAATAAAACGAAAAATAATCTGTCATTCGCAGCATTTTTACGGTAATTCGGAATTTAAACACGTGGAAAAAATAAATTCATCAATTCTCTATCGTTATGCAATCGGACGGAAAAACAAGAGGGGAAAAAAAATTCACCTAATAAGGGGATGAAAATCGTGTAAGTCTCTTCTGCGATTGTTTTACTTGAAAATAATTATTGGTTCGGTAAAAATTCAATCTTTAAACGCTTACAAAAAAAAAAAAAAAATGATTTTTGAGATATTTTCAAAGTGCATTTGTAAAAAGACAACAACACAATGTTTTATTATAAAATGTAAAAATCTCAATATGAATAAATATAAATATTTTATCTCAAATAAACTTTCGAAAACAAGACGTTTAAAAATATTTTTAAAAGTACACCCGAATAGGAGGTCGCAGGTCACGCCAGTTGTTGATAATAATTGGCTGAAAATGTCAAGTTTCAAGCACTTTTATTATTGGATTACAAAAATTTATTTCACTCACCCCTAGAGGCAGTAAATTATGGTGTATTTTACAGTTATCTCATTCGGTAGTTTTACCTGACCTAACTTAACCTGAGTTTAGAAAATTATTTGAGAATTTCGGAAAATTATCTCTCTCTGAAGTGCCGATTAAAATAAAATTCCAATCTGTAATAAAGTCGTTGGGTGGTAAAACTTTCGATGAGCTTTACTATCCGGAAACTGAGTTGCATTCAAAAAAAAAGCATACACTTCGCTCATCGGGATGTTCTTCGCACGTCGAGTGGGATTCTCTTGACGGGTGTATTGAATTTTAAAGAAACGATAAATCATTTCTTGGACAAAACGATTCTGAACGAAGGAAGTTAATAATATGAGAAAAAAAAAAAATGCTAAAAATTCGGAACCGAACACCGGTACTGTAAAATTGACAAACGATTTTCGGGATTTTTTCAGGTCAATTAGACATCTATGTCAGTTAGATCATATTAAATTTCGAAGTCTTAATATCAAAAATCAAAAATTTTATGAGAAATTTTCAAAATGTCGTGCTTAACTCAAAATTAATCGAATCTTTTTGAAATTTTTATGAAATATTTTCGTGACTATTTTAAGTGGTTGGTGAAAATTTCAAGTACCTAGCTGCATTATTTTAGAAGTTGTGTCAAAAAGTAATTTTCAATTTTACGTAAATTGCGTATTTTGCCGTTTTTTTTTTTTTTTTTTGTCAACTTTTCGACAGTTTTTCCCCGTTTTTGGAAAAAGTATTGAGAAATTCGCAAAACGACCTCTTTTAAAGTACCATCTGAGTACGCTTTTGGTTTCAAAAAGTTGCTGATCGAAACTTTTGGACGAGTATTTTCATACGAAAAGTTGTATACAGAAAAAATAAATAAAAATTAAACACGATTTGTAAAAACATTTATTAAGTTTCTTCACTTCGTTCAGAATCTAAAAAACGCGTCGTTGTTAAACTGAAAATTTTCGAGTGTACTTAAATAATAATATTACCTATCCGACAATCAGGATAGATAATCAGGATCAGGATATTACATTACGTAGTAGTTTGGAAAGAACTCGCATAAAAACATATTTTATTATTGTTTTCACTTTAAGCGCCTCGGGGCGAATAATAATTCTCGTCGGTGGCATTTTATAATATTGTATTTTATTGTTTCAACCGAAGCAGTGTAACGCATTAATACGTTTTTGTTGTTACACGAGCAATGGTATAATCGCGCGGTGTTTGTTAAATCAATATAATATGTACACGTATTGCCAGCCCGTCAATCTGGACCAGTAAAAATAACACGAATGACTTTATTTCGGTGCCAACCGAATATATTATTTGTAATGTTATAAAATATAACTCGAATATAACTCCACTCTTTGGGCACCACATCAGTTAGGATTAATTAAAGAATTAGAGGCTGTTCAAAACCGATTTTTAAGATTTGTTTCTATTAAATGTAATATATACGTATATATAGAGAAGCACATACATCATATGAACCATTACTCGGTATCTTAAATTTGAACACTTTAGAAATAAGAAGGAAGAAATTAAAATTATTTTTCTCATATAAATTACTTAATAATTTAATTGAATGTCCTGAATTATTGCATATGATTAGTTTTAAGGTAGGTACCTAAAATTAAGTTAAGAAATGTTAATTTATTTTATTCGTCTATAGCAAGTAATCAATTAGTTAAAAATGCACCGATTAATCGTTTAATGAGTTTAGCTAATATGTACAATATTGATCCTTT
>JAIPRM010014327.1:0-10827 GCA_025469315.1 Stegophylla sp. TES_Ste_2020
TAAGAAATTTTATTGCACCAAAATATTCGCAATGAAATTTTCTATCTAGCCACCAAATTTCAAAACAATCGGTTAAGCCAATTTTCTTATATGTACGTTAAAGTGCGTAATTTTAAGTAAAACTTACTTCAAACGGGTATACAAAAAAAAGTTGACTAACGATTTTTGAGATTTTTTCAGATCAATTACACACATATGTCAGTGAGATCATATTAAAATTTCAAGTCTTAATATCAAAAATCAAAAATTTTATTGCATAAAAACTAACAAAAAATGAGATACTATTTCCGAAATTATCAAAATGCCGTACTTAACTCAAAATTGATCAAATCTTTTTGAAATTTTTATGACATGTTTTCGTAGCTATTTTTAGTGGTTGTTGAAAATTTCAAGTCTCTAGCTGCATTAATTTTAGAAGTTATGTCAAAAAGTAATTTTCAGTTTTACGGAAATTTCAGTAATTGCGTATTTTGCCGTTTTTCGTCAATTTTTCCCCGTTTTTGGAAAAAGTATTGAGAAACTGGAAAAATGACCTCTCTAAAGTACCATCTGGGTGTGATTCCGGTTCTATAGAAATACTGATCGAAACTTTCGGACAAGTATTTCTAATACGAAAGTGTTTACAGAAAGAGAAAAAATAAATAAAATAAATAAACATCATTGTAAAATCATAAGCTTCGTTCAGAATCTAAAAAGCATCAATTTTATAATCGACACGCAAAAAATCCAGGCAACGACGAAAACGATCGTGACATAATAAGCAATGAAGTCGCAATGTTGCGCAACGTCGGAAAACTGCTTTTTGGATGACCGCCGCCGCGCCATGGTGCACGTACACCATCGTTTCTGATGAATTACTGTTTTTTTTTTTTTCGCTGCTGTCGTCAGAGACACGTACGCATCGTCCTGCCAGCCAACAGGGGTCGGCAACCTTTTCGAACGTGTAGGCAATATTTTTCTGTTAAAAAAATAATAATAATAACATATTTTTTCATAATATCAATTGGTGGTAGTAGGGTCAGAATTTTGAAGAAAAAGTTAGTGCTTATACAGTGACGCATACTTTTTTTTCTATATATATTCAATCACACATTGCCTATAGATTATAATTTTTCAAAATTATCAATATAGTTCTTCCGAAATTCGAAAGCCCAAAATCTGACGAATTTTGATAGGAATTTGACGCTTTTAAAAGGAACTTTATTTTTTTAAAAGTCAAACTTTATGAAAATTGAATTTTGACGAGTTAATCTGAATTTTACCGAAAGAAAGTTTTAGTAGATTCTGATAGCCAAGCATTTTTACAAGATTGTTGTTCTTTTTTCTTCTTTATGTGTACACGTTGTTTTCGTATAAAAATACTCGTCAAAAACCAACAATTTTTTTACTAACAACTTTTCGAAACCGGATTTTCTTTTAGATGATATTTTAAAGAAGTAATTTTTCGAAAATATCGATTGTTTTCTCAAAACTTGGAAAAAACTATACCAAAAAATATGATAAAAAAGACTGGGAAACTATTTATTTTTTTAACCCAAACTTAGACAATAGTATTAGAATTATTTTAGCACAAAAAAAATGATGAAAATATGAAAAAAAAAAATTTTGTACAATTTTTCTCATCAAAATAATTTTTATTTTTAGTAAAATTTACTTTTTTCATTTTTTTTTTTTGGATAAAAAAAGTTTGTAAAGTGAAATTTACAAACATATTATTGAGAAATTTGAATTCTCCTAGATTATGTAATGGGGCTGGGCTCCGTGTCACCTCTTACAAAAAAAAATGTAATTAAAGCTTTCTCACATGAACAATTATTGCAAGTAGCATTTCCTAGAGTTGGAAGACCTGACCGTTTATACGTTTATGCACCACAAAATAAAATTCTGAATGTCATATATTAGAATTGTGCAACTAAGTATAGAATCATTTGCAAATTAATTCATAAATAAAATTAAATTATATTGATAAAATTTACAATATAGAATTATTATTATTATTATTATTGTTTATAATTCAGCTATTGCTATTATTATTTAGCACTTGATAAAAATTAAGCGAAATAATTTTTTTGTTTTTTCCTTAAACAATGTGTCGATTTAAGAATTTCATTTAGAGAAAGCAAAAACTACTACACACGTGTGAAGCCGGGCAGGCAATCAATTTAATATAAATTACAATAGGAAAACATAATAATTAAAACAGATCCTAGTAGAGTTAGACCGGGTAATTATTATTCAGCAGCTAGTATCGTGTAAATAAATAAAATATAATAATACGAGTAAAATTCTCAGCCGTCCCTGACCTCCGGTATACGTATTGCTGCAGCAGGACGTTGGTAGACGCGCAAAGAATAATAAATAAATTATTATTATTGTCGTCGGCGGCCGGATATCGCGCCGTTCACCACCACGCCGCCGCCGATATCTAGGCATAATATAATTATTATTATTATTATTATTATAATTACTTTTTTATGTATAAGTAAAATTCGCAACAACACACGTTGTTTCCGCCGACGACGACGACGATCTCGAATTCCACCGCCAGGTCGTCTCGAGGACAGGTTGTCGTCTCTGCGTGCGAAGTAAGTAAACACAAACGTCACACGAACACACACCACTGGACGGGGGCAATATCCGGATGACCGTCGTCCTTGATTATTCGCACGCGCCATCAACACAGGAAAAAAACCCGACTTGTGAGCGTTTGTTTTCTCACGCACACACGGTCAGTAGTGTCAGTACTCAGCATAGAGCCGTCGACAACGATTAACTTCCCCTTAACCACCCACCCACGCAATTCGCCCACCATTCCGTCACGTCCACTCTAGCAACAATTGAAGGTGTCGGTGCAATAACAAGCAGTGGCGGCTCGTATGTAAGTGCACAAGTGCACCGTGCACTACCTACAAGAAATATTTAAAAAATATTAAATCATAATAATACTACTTAGTCCTGTAGGAGTATGAAGATTATGTTTTAACATTTTAAGAAATATCAGTTGAAATTCAGGAAATTAAAAAATATTTGGGTTAGGTTAGCTATGAAAAAAAGCGAAACGATCGCGCAGTTTTCGTTGGGCGCGGTGACATGAAATAGATAGTTCACACAAATCGCTGTGCACTGCAGCAGTACCATGTAAAAATGAAAACATGTCATATCATGAAATCCGCTTTATAATGGAATTCATGTGCACAGTTGCTTTCGTGCACCTAACCAATGAAATTGTTATCAGAATATTATTTTTTAGACATTGCCCCACAGTGGCTTTAAGTTTATTTTTATTTTATCTTTTGTTTTTGATAATCAAATTGTTTGATTATGTATATCAATCATAATACTATCATGAATATCAAGATAGAAACTTGTCAATTTTCAGTAGTTACTCAGTAGTTGTCCTTGTCACAACACTACGACATTTATAACTACATAAAATTGATACCGTTCATTTTTAATCAATATTTTTTATGAGTTCATTTGTTATACTTTTGAAATAATTTATCAAATAAATTTCATTTTTTTTAGGAGGAGAGGGTTAACTTCTGGGTTTGCTACTTGTAAATTATATTTGTGAATGTGCACTACTCCATTAAAAACCCCCCGAGCCGCCACTGATAACAAGACAACTTTATTTTCAAAAACTTTTCTGGGGACACGTCATAAAACTTGATATTTTAAAATCCACAACGACCAATTTTTTTTTTTTAAATTGTAGAGTTCACATTGATACCAAAAAAAAAAAATAAATAAAAAGTAAAGTTGCACTTTATTGTGATTTAAAGTTTAAAAATAAGGAGCTGTCTGGTTTTTTGTGCTGAAACGTTGATCATTTTTTTTTTTATCACTATTCAAATGTATTAGTTACCTGTATTACACATACCAAAAAAATAGTAAACAGTATATATTGTATAGTTTAGATGTTAACGAGTTAAAAAAAAAAATTGTTTTTTATAAAAAAAAATTAAAAATCTGAATCAATATAATAATCCGAGATATCTGGTTTTTACACAGAAATTTCGGCCTGATTTTTCTTTATTCGAAAATATAATAAAAGTCGTTTTCGAAAAAAAGTGGAGCTATCTTGTTATTGTACTGACACCTTCAATTAACCCCAACCCCTATTGACCGTCGTCGTTAGATTATTTTAAAAATAACAAATTAATTACACTTGTTTTGATCTAACAAGATATTGACATTATTTTAAGAGCATGAGAATTTGTTAGAAAAAATTTTTTTTAGATTCAAAGCGAAGCGAAGAAATTACGATTTTACAAAGGGTGTCTATGGTGGTTTCAAGGGATGGTTTTCACTCCCAATCTACAAATTAATATCATCCCTGGACTTGGTAAATTCAAAATTTCAAGTTTATAGCCGATATTATTATGTTATTTGCTGTGTTGTGCATAAGATCCAGATAATTTGTTTAGAATGAAAATTCTTCGCATTTTGTGTTATCTCTAGACGAGAACAACAAAAATATCGACGTCTTATTTTTGACAATATGAAAATAAATTCGTCTAGATCATTCACTGAAAAGTATAAGTGACTTAAGATAAATTGGTACAATATTTTGAAAGCGATAAATTGAGTCACTGGTGCGAAAAGGTACTAATTTTAGTAAGTATATTTACCAGAGGGATTTTTTAGGGGAGGTGGCTTTTTTTTTTTAAAAGAAGAATTAAGAGTTTTTACTTTTTAGATAAATTATTTTATATTTTTACAAAAATAAATAAGAACCACATTGAAAATAGTTACAAATTTGTATCTTTCAATACTTATTTTTACATAATGCTCTAGAATTATTACCATCAAAGTTCTTGTGACAGGACGGGTGGTCTCCTTTGCAATTTAAGATTAGAAAGTGCGTACTAACTCCTAATGGAGGGGGGGGGGTTTATTTGGGGTAAAATCGCCTAGCCGGGAACGCTAAACGCCTTGGAATATGAAATTTATCCCAAGTGGTTTGGTTTAATGGTGTGGAGACCCAATAAGAATTTTACAAAATTCAACACCTAAAGGGCCCGGTTAGTCAAAAGGGTGGAATACTTTAAAACTTGGTCGGATTTTTTAGAAATTTAGCAATAAAATATAAATAGTTATAAAAATAGTTTTGAACTGCACGTCGTCACCCGCGACGAGTTTTGTGTCAAGGCCTTTTCGGGAGTTTCGAAAAAATCGGACGGAAATCCGATCAGGAGAATACGCAAATCATAATAATTGCATACTCGCATGTGCATACAAATACACACACTCGTAAATGTTTCTTTCCGGTTTCACCTGCACACCGGAAACGTAATCAAGTTTATTATTACGATATTATTGGTTATTTTTTTTTTTTCCAATTCGCGTGCAGAACAATCACACACACAATATTCAAACTCACGTCGGCGGAGCGTGTGAAAAATACGATTTCTAATCGTTTTTATTATTTATTAATTTTCTATGAAAATTTAAACATAGGTAGAAATAAATAATATATAAGAAAGATATTGGCGCGAGAAAATTTTGAAACCCGTATTCAGATGATTCCTCATGCAGCAACAGCGTGTTGTTGCATGTTTTCCACATTTTCTGCACCTTTCGGTCATTTACATTTATTGTTTTCTTTGCGTTTTGATAAATAGTTATTACACTATTTTTTAATTTAAAACAACACTTTCTCGTGTCGCGTGGTTCACCACTTCAAAGTGCTAAAAATCATTTACACTTATAAATAATTGTGAGCGACTATTCACAGAAATAACTGTTTAACTGTTGAAGGACCACTCGGCGGGTTTAACCGAGAACGAAATCCAATTTTGAAAAAATAATAAAATATAAAAATTTCGCCTTTTAAATTCCGGTACAGGCAATCATACACACTCTTCAGTGTGTGTATTAAGTGGTTAAAAATGGGAAAAACTAGGAGGGACGACTTATAATAAACTTAAAATCGTAAATTAGAAAGCAAATGGAAATTTCTCAAAACCGTGGACATAAAAAATAAACTCTGATAAACACAAAAACTTGGAAACATCAAATAATAAGTACTCAATACAATATATTAAACTTATTATATACTAATATTTTACATAATTAAAAGTTCTGTATTGCATATCATGATGAATAAATAAATACATTATCAAAAATACCATTTATAATACCATTCAGTGATTACGCGTTAATGAAAATAATGAATACGTGTACGTACGTATTGACGTGTTACTGCACGTCGATTTAAAATATAATTAAGTAATATTATTGTAGTTTTCTAGATAAAAAGAAAATGATATATTATAGACGTTATATCGCGTGATTCGGCATCATCGATAATGGACCGATCGGAAATTATTTTAATAAAATGGTATTGCGTAATGTTATTGTAATAATTATTAATGATGATTTTCACTCTATAAGCACTGATCGGATCGAACGATAACGTCTATTTCATTTTGGTTTAACCGTATTTCAAAAAAAAAAGATTGAAACAAAATGGTCAACATTATTAGACCACTCAATGAACCGAATATAGAATTTTGGAAATATTGCAGAAAACCTCTCGGCGGTTTTCATAATTATTTTTTCAATAAAATTTTAAATTCTTAATATCACGAAAAGGAAAAATGTTATAGGACCTGTGCACGTGTTAACTCATATACTATATTTTACTGAGCTTTGCCTTACATTAATTTACTTTACTTTTTGTTGCCCAACAAATGAAGGAAAAAATAAATTTAATTAAAAAAAAAAAAAAACTTTAGAAAGAAGTGTCCAAATTTTTTTTCTCAATATTTTCAACATTTTCTTGTGTCAAAATATTTTTCATATTATTGTTTATCTATTTTTCAATTTTCATAAAGTTTGGATTAAAAACAATGTACTTTCCGAGCCATTTTTCGCCAAATTTCTGATAGTATTCAAATTTTGAGAAATAATACTAATACTATTTTATAATATGATTTACCGCACAAAACGATTTATAATACACTGTTGTTTTCAGAATCAAAAAATAAAAATAATAATTCAGAAAAAAAAAGCAAAATTGAAATTGAAGAGATGGGTGGTGATGTGAAAAGGATTTAAAACAAGATAAACCCACAGTGTCTAGGTGTAATTGAAATATTGATTTTTTCAACATAATTAAATTATGAAAATGTTCTGAAAACAGAGATCAGCTTACACACACACAAATGTTATTAATACAATAATACACGTATAATGAACGCAATACTAAATGAAAAAAATTTCGAGAGGGGTTATAAACCCTTTACGCCCCCCCTCCCGCCCTCTTGGTGCGCAACTGAATTTCAAACAATAATTTATCATCATTCGAGTCCACACTGCAGTGGAGTGTTATAATAATTCTTCTTATTATTTAAGAATAATATTTTATGTTATTTTATGTTTATTATATAATCATAAAATACACTCGTTATAATCACTGCCGCCGTTGCAGCACTCGTGTTGTGTTATTATATTATTCACTTTAAAACGCAAGTTCACAAAACCGGGCGGCGTACCAATTATTTCCGTCGTCATAGGTCATAAAGCGACCGAATTATTATTTATTGTTTAACGCGCGATATTATAATATCATAATTAACGGCATGGTAGCGTACAATAATAATTATTGGGTAGATCGTCATTAAGCTGCGAGTGTGATGTCAAAACATTAATGTTTCGCGGTCCGACGGACCGGCGAATAGACGAGTGAACATGGCAATTTCTATTCGGAGGGAGGGGGGGAGTCACCAAAGAAATTTCCCGAAATTAAACCGCATACATCATACTTGGGTGGTATTCCGATTGGAATTGTCTTCTGAATTCGAAATTTTTAAAATGCTTTTTTCAAAATTATTATTTTAAAGGCAGTGCTCTAAATAAATTTCACTTTAAAATTAAATTACCTAAATCAGTGGTTTTCAACGGGGGTGAACTCGAAGAGGTTCCGAGGGACAATGAAAATGTTATGGATGATAGGGGGGGGGGTGAGCAATCCTCGGGCGACACGGTAGTGTTGAGCATAATATATTATAATATTTATACTAAGGATTAAATATTGAAGTAAAATAAAAACTGAAACACAAGATACTCCACCACTGAACGACTAACTTCATGGTTTATCTGTAATATTATATTTTTTCTGATCGTTTTCAATAAACATTGAAATATCTAGCAGATTAACAGATTTAAGAATTCTTAACTGAACACTTTCAACTAATGAGATATGAAAAGCCAGCCCAACTTTATGAATACATATTTTTTCCATTAAGTTTTCAGTTATACACTTTTCAAATATAGTACTACATTTTAATTAATTTTTTTTTTTTTAAAGTGGGGCGTTGAAAGATATTTTGCTCTTTAGGGGGGGAGATGCTGACTTTAAAAAGGTTTAGAATCACTGAGGTTAGGTTAGGTTAGATTAGGTTACAACATGATATTCCCCCCCAAGGACCCACCTTGTCGTGGTGGGGGGGGGCTCACGCTCTCACGAGCGTGCCAACGGGTCCGCACTACCGACCCTGTCTTTCACTAGATGGGGCCGGGAGGTCACAAGCCTGCACCTAATATCTTCATTGACCGGGTGCGGCTGGTATTGCAATCCACCTGCTACCATCAGCAAAAGGGCACAGAAGGAAAACTGCAAACCCCCTGCCAGTAGGGTAAAAATGGCTGAAGGCAACCAGTAAAACCACATTATGGAGTTGAATAAACGAAGTATTGTTACCGCCTCAGTACTCACGGAGGGTACAGGGGTCGCCAGGGAGGGCTCTCGTAGCCCGGTCTTTCTTGGTGGGGTTAGGTTAGGTTAGGTTTCCAGTTGCTGTCCGACCGTTGACCGGAGACCACGCTGTGCGACGCCGTTCCGCGCTCGGTTTGTTTTTTCTAAGTGAAAAAGTTGATCGTTTTTTAGTTTTTGTGGCGCAAAAGATTCGGCTCGTTCTCACGAATATTTCAACGCATCGTGCGCTAAAATCCGACGAACGCCCGCCGAGAAATCGTGCTTCGAAGTTCGCGATTTGCACTATCCGAGAGTTTCGGCATCCTCGTGCTCGCGCTCGCTCACGAGCAGACCGTTTGCCGTTGGACGCCGTTGCACAGAATTTTTCGCGTTTTGTCATTTCCAGAGATTATGGCAATGGCGGCTTAACGTAAGTAGATCGACTATAGTACACGTTGCCATACATAGCAGCATTGGGCGGCCTGCTGCCGCAGCCAGGCTCCTGTTATAGAGCTCACGGGCGCCCCGGCCGTTAGTAGAGGGCGCAACCCCCTCCCCCCTCACTCCCCTCCCCTCCATCCCCCACCGCCAGCTGAAGATTCCTCCTCCCCACCACCCACCTGCCCTCCCCTCCCGAAAACCCAAACGGCGATAACTCGGTCTCCATTGGTCGGAGAAAGCCGGGACAAAGAGCATTAGATCCGCCGAGTGCAGCAGCGTCGGGTACGCCCGACACAAGTACGTTCCACCGACCCAGGTTTTGTTCGATACACAAAACCCAAGCGTCCCCCTCTCTCGTCATGGCGCAAGACCATCCCAAGATGGCGACGCCCCATGATAAAGACAACGAAACCGACGAAATGGACGTCACTGAAGCCGAAGGCGGCAGGAAGTCGTTGAAACGCCTTAGAGGAAAAAATAGCAGCGATGAAGAGAGCGTTGTGACCAAGAAGGTCACGACTGACGTTCTAACCACGGCTCTCTCTACGACTTATGTTGCAAGAGATTTGGTAAATAAAGCATACGAGGAGTTTTACCACGAAGAAGCAATTAGTCCATTGATGGCAAAGGTAGCTGAGGCGCTTACTAAAGTGGTCAACGCTCTGATTGAAGTAAAACGGAAAGGTACACCGAACAGTGAAAATTCACAATTAAAACGGCGCGACGCTCAAACCAACACAGTGCCAACCCGTAAAGAAAAGACGACCGGTAAGAAACTAGACGCTCGAACACCAACATTCACTAGTGCAACGTCCAGCTCGAATCCTAAATCCGAAGTAGGAAAACAGATAGGAACAACAGATCGTAGTGAGGCCACGAATAGCCCAAATCCTGCAATGGAAACCAAAGCCGGTAACAAAGAGGCAGGAGACGTAAGTTCATGGGCCACCGTCGTAAAAAAGGGAGCTGGAAAGACAAAAAACGGTGAGGTCACGCCGATCCTGAAACCAAAACTGTCCAGACACAAACCGCCAGCAGTGCTCATTAAAGTAGCCGAAGGGAACAGCTACGCCGACACGGTGAGAAAGGTGAAAGACTCGGGCATAGACATCTCAAAGCTAGGAGCCACAATTAAAGACATCAGAAAGACGAGGATTGGTGATGTATTACTGGAAATAGCCGGTGGTCAGAAATCGGCGCCAGTGGCAGAAAAACTGAGAGGCGAACTCGCGTCCAAACTTGGTACCTCCCTGGGCACGATCTCCAGGTTGTCCTCGCTCGCAGAGGTTGAGATAGTCGGCATCGATATAACTGCAAACAGGGACGAGGTACTCGAGGCAGTCAGAAGAGGCATCCCTGGTGATGATGCGGCAGCTGAAGCTGAGAGAGGTGATTGCACTTTAACCGGCCTGTGGGAGCTCAAGTCAGGGCACAAGATTGCCACTCTCAGAGTCCCGAAATCCGTACTAAACAAGATCGGTTGGACAAAATGCACGCTCCGTCTAAGACGCCCGGAGCCACAAAGATGTTTTAGATGCCATGGCTACGGTCACACCGCACGCAATTGCACGGGACCTGACCTACAAGGCGCCTGCAGACGGTGTGGTGGCAGCGACCACTTGGAAAAGAATTGCAGCGGTGGTCAGGATCGCTGTGTCGCATGTGAAAGAGCAGGACACAGAAGA
>JAIPRM010014328.1:0-10827 GCA_025469315.1 Stegophylla sp. TES_Ste_2020
TAGATTTAACAAATGTGTGTCTAGAATATTTACAAACACATATTTATATATATATATATATATATATATATATATATATATATATATATATATATATATATATTATTCGGCCGTCACTATTTATTTTGCCTTGGCGTTTAAAAAAAAAAGAACAAAAGAACAAAAATGATAATGCAAATAGATAAAATATTTATTTTCGCACGTTTTGTTGGTTAAAAGTCAACGCTTTCTTGCAACGACACAATAAAAACGTTTTAGACAAAAATCTATTAGGTAAATACGTTTACCCTAGTCCATTGCACGCGCGTCACGGAATTAATGTACCTATCAAAAAAAATAAATAAATAAAAAAAATAAGGCCTACGATAAATTACACGTTTTATGTTTTATGTTAGGGATTTTTTGTTTTTCGCTCGTGAACGACTCGAGTCGCGATGAACCGTCGTAAAAACGATATTATAATGATTGATTTGTTATTTGTATATCACGTTTTGACGTGAACTTATCTAATACAAATCATTCGTATCGCACACACGTATAACCTCGTACATTGTACAAGGGCATATCTGGACGTTTTTTTCGATGGCAGAAGGTAGAGACATTGTAAGGTGGCTAGAAAAACACGTGAGAAATCTTGCGGTGAATATCAGTTTTTACCGGATTGAAAACATTATGTTTTACGAAGTTTTGATTGAAAAAAACGAACTAAAAATTTTGATGAAAAATAGGGATGACTTTGACTTGAAAAATAATTCTTACGTTTTACAGAGCCTTTAGGAGTTTCAGTAAGGTTTTGTTAAAATTCCAGCTAATTATGCCGATTTCGCAGTGACGGTTATAAGGAGGGGGATAAGTAGATCATCCTTCCACTGGGATTTCAGTTTTATAAATTTACTAATTATGTCTCAGAACAAATAAAACTATATTATGCACTATTGGTATGTTGAAAGAGAAAACTGCTTTGATGACTATCGATAAGGTTATACGTTTCAAAGTAAAGTTTTTTTAAAATTATTATTGAATTTTTGTTTTTATATACTTTTCATTTGAGCTTAATCTAGCCTGATAATATTATATCCGGGAAAAATTCAAAAATTTCTCCATGTGGGATACGTAAATCTGAAAATAAATATGTACATATTTTTTAACTTTTTATGTTTAATAGACACTTTAAACGCATTAATTATAATGATGAAATAAATAAACATTTTAATACGATTAAAATAATTTATATATCAAAAAATTATACTGAATTTTTCAGAGAAAAATATTACAAATAATGGGTTGGTAGCTTTAATTTCATTTTAAAAATCAGTATTTTGAAATATTCATTATAATATCTTGGCATCATCAAAACTTTTCTTGTTACCTTCATTAAAATAAAGACTTGGGAGAAACTAATTTTCAAAATGTGGAAGAGGTCATCATAGACGGAGATCGGGGGAAGGGTGACTTACGGGGGCTTAGCACCCTCAAAAGTTTTTCAAGTCCCCCTAAAATAATATGTATTTATTTTTAATAATAATTATGTGTATATTATACACTTTTTTCATAAAACGTATTTTTACATAATTGATACTTAGTGATTATTTAAGAATACTTTATGTTTTATGTAAAATACTATAAATCCATGTTTATAGACTGTCTAAACTATTGTGTAGGACCATAACAGGGAATCGAGTCTTCTGATAAAATAAAAATTAACAAGATAACGGTGATATTTTTAGAATATTTATTGAGTTTTATTTTTTGTAGCACTTGCTGTTGTCATATACTTGGTATACCCGTATCGAATGATTACTGATTATGAGTTAGTATTACAATTTAGAGCTTTCTTATTATTCCGTATTCATATTTAGTAGGTACTGTACAAATCTTTTTTACTATAAGTTAAATATGTGTCTATAATAGGGTGACCATACGTCCCGTTTAAAACGGGGTTGTCCCTTTTTTGACAATCATGTCCCCTTGTCCCGAAAAACTTCGAACGGGATGCTTTTTGTCCCGTTTTCAGAAGGTGGTTCCGTTTTAATCCCGTTATTCCATATTATACGCAAAATATCGTTCACAAAAAAAATAAATAAATATGTATATATTTCTACAATTTCACAATGAAATCAAAATTAAATTGTCTTTGAACAAACGTCACAATAAATTTGTTTGAATTAACAAATATTAAAGGTGAAACTTCTGACGTATTTTCGTTTCATACAACGTAAATTTTACCAGATATCAATAATATCACAAAATTACTTCAATTTCGGAAAACGGTTATAATTGGTACCAAATATAGATGCACTGGTAGGAAAGAAACAAAAAATGAGTTTAAGAATCCTAGAATAATATTTAAAAGCAAAAATGTATCGATAAATTCTGGAACAAATTCAGCAATAGAGAATACATTATATAGGTACTGATTACGAAAGGAAAGAATCTTCAATTATAACAATGATAATTAGTAAATAATTTTCCTATGAAGATTTTCCATGATATTTCAACACAATAAAAAAATTATAAAAGTTTAAATAAAACATGACCCAATTAGAAATCATAATTAATCATTATGATTATAATAAATCCCAATAAAAATCCGCTAAGATATCGATCAATTTTTTCAAAGTCACAACAAATAAGGAGTGTTTTTAAAAGTGTAACTAATTGTTATTTTTAAGAAATGTTAAAATTAAAAAAATATTTGATATTCATTCAGAGTTTAACCAAAATTATTTGTCCCGTTTTTTATATTTATAAAAATGGTCACCCTAGTCTATAATGGACGGAAAAAAATGTTAACATTTAAGTTTCTGAGCAAAGCAAAGAATATATTAATTTTACAAATCTGTGTTTTTTTTTTTTTTATGTATGGAAACATTTTTTCGAGTAGAGATACTAGTCCAAACGTTTTGATCATTTTATCAGTAACTATAGATCGGAAATAATACATAATATCTATAAAATATTTAAGCACCCCCTCCCTAATATTTGCCAGGATCCTCCTCCTATGGAGGTCATGAAAGCAATTATCGAGTTCTTAAATGGAAAATGTGCTGTTTATTTCCGTTATGGAATTTTCAAAATACTTCATCGATGAGAAAAATTCATAAATTTGAATGGTGACTACCTATATAGAATTATTGAAAAATATGTCTAAATTATCCTGTTGACAATTCAAAACAACAAATTTATTTTTTATTATTCAAAACATTTCTGTACCTTATTAGGTCTCTTAGGACTTAATTTAATATTAACTAAATAGTTCAAAATACAAATTATTAAATAACTTCGTTGCTCTTTATTTCTTTTTTCGCTCTCTCCTTGAACTTCATATACAACTGCCACTGCAATGTTGTATAATTTTGGTAAATACTTTAAAAATAAACGAGACATTTTAAAAATTCAATATTTTTTTAAAAAGTAGTCAAATTTTTTTGAAAATTTTCTTCGGTATATATTTGTCTATTATTGATAATAATCGAGACTGTTAAGATTTTAGTGCTGTTATATTGGAACTACAATTAAATAAGAAAAATCGATTTCATGAAAATGTACAGCATATATTTTTATAGTAATTACTCTAATTCTTTTTTGGAACAAATTTAAAATTTAAGATATATTTTCGTAAGTTTTGTTCTAATTAAGTTTTGAATTTTTCCAAGAAAATATCAACGCTTTATCTATATTTGCCTATCTATGTTTTAAGTTACATTAAGATTTGTTCGTTTACCTAATCATATTAGTCCTATTAACTTAAAAATTAATTATAATAATAGTATAATTAATAATTGTGTGACTGCACATTTTTGATATCAAAACAAACCAATAGATTTCATCAAAATGTTGTACTTAGTAGTTTTTCGATGTGAGGAATTTATTGGTTCAGGTATCATATTTGGGAAAATTTAACATTTTAAGTTATGCTTGAATTGCGAATGATGCTATTATAAGCCATTGTAGCAGTGGGTAAAAACTTTTAATTTTTATGCTATTTGTTTTAGAATTACTACTCTACTACAAAAACCATCAGGTATCATAAAAATCTAAATTGTAGTATGTTTTAGCGTTTTTACTTAAATATGAAGTAATTATTTTTTCTGTTTTTGGAAAAACTATTGAGCATTTACAAAATGTATCTCTATTAAATACTATTTAATGCCTAAACATCTGATCTATTAAATTGCTGGACAAAACTTAGATTAGTTTTATGACTAAAAGATAAATGCTATTGTTAACATAGACTATTCCACTAGACTTTACGTTCCACTAAGAATACAACATAGCATTTTTTTGCACTGAAAATGTATTTTAAATTATGCAATTAAGGTTTTTATAAAGCAATTATTTAGGGGATCAGTATACTGGTATATAAATATTTTAATTGCACACCCTGTTAATTATGTCTGGCCACGCCTATGGTAGGATATCAACTGAAGTTGTTAAAATAATATTTTAACATATATTTTTCCTTAATTATCTAATATAATAATCAATATAACAGTAAAATGTTAACAACATTATGACTAGTTTCTATTATGGTTTGGCAATTACAAAAATACCACAGTTTGATAAGTAATCCTGTCACATTATTTTTTAAATTTTAACTGATATTTGTTTCATTAACTACATAATTTATGAACATTAAATATTTTGATGTAAAAATAAAGTAATTGAAAAAACAGAACTTTATTATCGTATTGTGCATAATACAATTTCAGTTTACACATTCTAATAACTAAAAGTTAGTGTACCATAATACACTAAAAAATAATATGCAATAAATAATAATATATATAATGCAATAAAATTGCATTCCATCGCTTTATAATTTTGTCTTGATGACTCGATCGCATGACTCGATGGAACGCCACCCTCATTAAATTATGCGACCACCCTTATTGAATTATGCGACCACCCTTAATAAATTATGATGGCGTAAAAATTCCCGGAGGTACATGGTAACTCGTTAGCCATTTTTGTAAAACGACTTGACAACCACTTTTACAACGTGATGTGAACGTATCTCAATAGTAGGTATCTTATCGATACAAATCAATTGGATGAAATAAAGTGAACGCATATGTTTCATTTATTTGAATTCAATACGTGTAACGTTACACTTTAAATTTGTGTTTAATGAACTGTGAAAAGAAAATCTTTGCAATTTCCATATTTTTGAGCCAACCTCATTTTTCAAACGAATATGTATAATATTATATATTTCAGGCTCCGACATTTTTCAATATTGAAGTTATATAATTTTAAGTTTATTAATTACACTCAAATAAAGTTTTATAGCTCAATGTTTGATGATCATACGTAGTTGGTAACATAAAACATTGATCTGGATTTTTGATCCAAAAAAATCTATTAGAAAATTTTTGTCACAAAAATATCAGTTATATAAAGACAATTATAAGCCTTTATAACTCCGGTAAAAATATTTTTATGAAATAGATTCTTTGATTTCATATTGCTTATTAAATCTTACATTTAAATTTTAATTTCAAAAAATAAAAAATACTTGTAGTAGTGCTTTTTATTTAGGCACGTAAAAAAAAATTAAGATACATCTTACAAGATTTAAAATCGAAATACATTTCATATTCTAATTGTTTATTAATTTTGTATAGGTATTAATATTGTTTTTTCTGATTTCAATTTCAAAATAATACCTAAATCGATTTTATGATTTTTTGGTTTTTATTTCAATTTTGCTTACCGATATTAGTTTTTTCTGATTTGAATTTTAAAAATTATGAATTAGTTTTATCGTTTTCGCATCAATGCATATCAAATGTTCATCAGTGTTCTGATTTGTATTAACGTTTCAACTATACATTTAATTTTAGTTTTAATTTTAAATTTCACTCACAATTTTTCATTTTCTGAGGACACCATATACATTTTAGTTCCAGCTGTGTAAAATTAATTTTTATAAGAACGCTAATTATTTAACGATCCAAAAGCCGAAAATGCATTTACTCTTTACTCGCTATGTAGGCATGATTATTCACGGCTATCAATGGACGAAATAATCAAAGGAAAGCAGGACCGTATTTAGATTTTTTCCCCCCTGGGGCAACACAATTGAGCCGCCCTCCCCCTCCAACCCATAAGGAATGTTATATAAATACAAAATTACCCAAAAACTACTTGACAAGTTTTCATAAAAGAATTAAAACAATATGGTTTAAATTAATGTACATAAATCTTAATAATCACAACCTAATCAATTATCAATTTTTGAATTGCACTATTTTGATCAGTGATCACTATTATAATAAAATATTATATTAGATTTCTACGATCATATAAAAAAAATGAACTTTGTACTACAGCCAAGAAATGTCTCCAGCTGATAGATGATGATGACAGCGAACAGTGTTTCCTAAGGCATTAGATATATACCTAGCTCTCTAGTGTCTAGTGTTTAACAGTGTTTGTTTAGTTTTAGTTTTAGCACCATTACCGCTCGCATAATCGTTATCGGTATATTTTTATAAATGTATAATAAACAATCCGGGTTCGCACGCCGTTGCGACGACGATCAAGAAAAATACTATCTAATCCGATAAAATATCTGATAAACGCCATGTACAAGGGATATAAATTTATCAAAACATTCTGTTCATTTCATCTTTTTAATTTTTTTTATTTTATTATTTATAATATGGTACATTTAATGTACGCTAAGGCATTTAAAATATGCCGCCCCTAAAAAATGTCACTCTGTAGGCATGAACTCTGTATGAACTCTGTAGGCATAAGTCGTTATAAAATAGGTAATCATCAGATATTACGTTTTATTTTTGAAGTTAAGCTAAAAATTATATGATACAAGTGGTCAAAAATTGTCAAAATACCCATTAAAATATTTTAATGCGTTTTGATCACTATTATAGATAGTAACCTACATAGATACATAACCAAGAGTATTCCAACCGATGAGCGAAGAATACCCAAGGTGCAAAATACATCAATTTTTTTTTTCAATTCTTGAAACAATTTTGCGGATAGAAACACTGGTCTAAAAGTTTCATCTGGCAACTTTTTAGATCAGTATACTAGGCCAGGCGATATTCAAAAGAGGTAATTTTTTGGAATTCCCAATAATTTTCTCGAAGACAGGGAACTATAGGAATACGGCAAATAAGGGTTAATAATATTCTCCGAGTTTTACGGAATCGATTTGTTATTTAGTCAAATGATAATAATGGTAAGACACAAGTGATCTACTGACTACTAACTAGTAATGGTAGATATGGTGGCTTCAAGTATTTACACGGTGAACATAGGGAACCAGCGATTTAGTTTTTACATATATCATCTATATCTTATTATTAATTATTATCATGTGTATCTATGGATTGCTGTGACATCCGAATAGCTCCGAAGTTTTCCGTTTGTTGCACTCAAATCAGAATAGAACAAATTTAGTTTTACTTGTAAATCCATGTGAAATGAATGTTTCCGTTTATAATAGCATCCACTTATAGAGAACTTTTGGATTCCGAGTGGAGCGAAGTAGTATTACAATGATATTTTAAATTCTGAACGAAGTGAAAAAGCTAGTGTTTTTACAATGATGTTTATTATTTTTTTTTTCTGTGTACAACTTTTCGTATGGAAATACTTGTCCAAAAATTTCGATCAATAACTTTTTGAAACCAGATTTTCCTCTAGATAGTACTTTAGAGAAGGTCATTTTTTAAATTTCTCAATTCTTCAATTTTTTTTTTTTTAACTACCCAAAATTTGACAAAAACGACTCGGAACCCATCATTTTTTGATCGATTCGAATTATATGAAAATTTAAACATAGAAAATCATATAAGAAAGATTTTGGTGCAAGAAAATTTTGAAAATGTGAAAAAAAAATTTTGAACATTTTTCTAACATTTTTTTTCTCATTTATTTTTTATATTATTTAACTTCCTTCGTTCAGAATCGTTTTATTGAAGAAATGATTTATCGTTTCTTTGAAATTCAATACACCCGTCAAGAGAATTCTACCCGTCGTGCGAAAAACCCCCATCGTGCGAAGTATGTCCGGCTTTATTTATTTTATATTTTCTGTGAATATTCTTTAGTGTAGAGTTAATAGTTATCCAAAAGTTTAGCCCATCTACTTTTTGAATCAGAATTCACCTCTGGATGGTACTCTAGATAAAAAAAAAAAAAAATGTAATTCTTTTAAAAGAATATAAAACTACAAACATTAACACCAGATGGTTGTGGTACCCATGGTATATATTTAGCTTAGTAATTAGAATAAATAGTGATTATTGCTACCAACGGTGCCATGAATGAATACAGGGAATAAACCACTCCCTGGACTCAGTGGCGGATCCAAGGGGGGGGGGTAATAGGGTAAATACCCCTCCCTTGAGCTTATTATATAAAAATATATTACATTGTGACTTGTGAGAAATACTAGTTTTATTCAGCGTTATAACGATAATATATTTTAATTACTTGAAAAATTTCTGGATCCGCCTCTGTCTGGTCTAGGACTCTCGGGGAAAACTTTTATTGTTGTTCAAACAAACACTCAATTGTCATTTTGACTTACGCATAGATTTTTAATTTGGACTTAACAAAAAAAAAAAAATAAAAAAAATAGTTTGTTCATAAATGTAGTCATTAATAATGATATTTAATAAATTCCAAAAATTATCAAATCCCAAATCATATTATAATGACAGGTAATCCGGGGATATAAACCTAATAACAATACATTTATATACTCAAATTATATAGTCTCACATGTTTTTTTTTTTATAATATACGAGATCGTTTTCAAATAAACCGATTATAGAATATAAACTAATAAAATCGTTTTAATAATGAAATTGACAAAACCAATGTGATGAAAGAAAAATTAACAAAAATATTATTATAATACTAGTAATTCTTAAACTTAATTAAAAATACAAATTTATAATTTTGGTATTGTATGTGAAATGACTAAATTAGCATTTAAAAATTATAATAAATTTTTAAAATTCTATTTAGATAATATTTTAATTTATCTAAGATGACAGCTCAGATAACTTATTCCTATTTTATCTGTTTAAGGTAAAAAATGATGAATTCCGAGTGTTTTTTGTCAAATTTTGAGAAATTCAAAAAATGTCATCTCTAAATTACCAACTAGAGGAAAATCCGGTTTCAAAAAGTTGCTAATCGTGACTCTTGAACAAGTAGATCTATACAAAAAAGTATTCACAGAAAAAAAATAAACATTGTAAAAACACTTAGCTTCTTCACTTTGTTCAGAATCTAAAATTTTCAAAATTATTTTTCCACTTTTTCGAAATTTTCTTGCACCAAAATATTTCTAGATAAAATAATGATATGTCATTTTTTATCTGGATGAAGTATCTAGATAAATTTATCTATTGGGCAACACTGCGTCTGTAACGAATAATAAGACGACTTTTAATTCACGTAACACGTTGTACAAGTACTGTATGAGCAACCATATGTGAAAATATAATATTAATTTTTATAATTACAAAATATTTAAAGTATTTCCAGACAAATTAGATTTTGATACGGATTATCTATAATATTAATATAATTTAAACTTATTTTACTTATAAAATACAGATAGTAAATTGTATATTTACTATACATAATATCAATATGGTATAATCTGTGTTATATTATGAAACGTTAATTATTATGTTTAAAATTTCTCACAATACAATACGTGCTTACATAGAGTATTGTAGCTGTGTGTTGAATTTTCAACAGTGTTGTGTATTTCTTGTAAGTACTGCAAAACATAATCAATTATTATAAAACAAAAAATTAATCGTTGTTAATATTACACTATAAATTTCTCGCACGCATCAATAGCGTGAGACAATATGAAAACAAATAAATCTATATGGCCATACATTTTATACTGAAATCGGTGAAAAAAAATTGATTTCGATAAGCAAAATTGAAATTGAAAAAAAAATATCACGAGATCATTGTCTGCTGCATGAAAGTGAAATAGCGAAAAACTAATTTCGCTGAGTTTTATTTTCGGATTTTGATCCCAGAAGTTTTTATACCGGCTATATATGAATCGCTAAATGTTAAAAGAGGACTTCTACATTTTTACCGAAAATACTATTTTGTATATTCATTTAAATAATATATAGAGCTATCGTTTAATGTTGAAAAGAGACTTTTGTTGTGAATAGCAATGATGTAATAGAACGATAACTTTTTCATTTAATGTTAGAAGGGGACTTCGCGGTAGAAGTCCCGTTTCTATATTGATTCTTCGAACCTATATAATATTATATAATACAAATTGATATGTTTACGTAATTATTGTTTATATTAATCACATGTTATACCATTTGTTCATTGTAATCAATAATTGATAATAGTTTTATTTTGTTTAATTCAATTTGAGCACAATCATAGTGATTTAGTGATTTAAATGTGAATATAACATTAAAGATGAACAATTCTTGTTGGGTACTGACTAATATGTAAACATACATATATAAATATTGTTATTTTTCAATTTAAGTCATAAAAATTAATTTTTGGCTATTTAGATTTGTCGTTTAGAATATAATACAGTAAAACTTCCATATAACGGTTACCCAAGGGACTGTAAATAATGACCGCTATTTAGAGGTGTCCGTCCTACAGAGGTGACCGTTAACAGAAGTTCAATACCTTCAAGGTGACCACCATATAGAGGTCATGCAAATTTTAAAAATAAAATACCAAATAAATAATTCATATGAATTTGGGTATGTATTAAAAAATGTATTTATGATTTACAAAATAATAAAGGTACAGTTTAAAATTTAAAAA
>JAIPRM010014329.1:0-10827 GCA_025469315.1 Stegophylla sp. TES_Ste_2020
TATTTCCAGGCTGTATTATTTATCAGAATTTTTTTTTTTTTTTTTTTCAAAATTTTCGTTTATACTGAAATACATTAGGTCATTAGGACAATTAGGATAAACATTTTGGGAAAGGAGACAAATATTTAAACACGTCTAGGTATTTGTCTGATTTATACCTCTCTCCTCAAATGCATTATCCTTATGCAACTTCCAAAAAATCTGGGGGGATTTTAAGTAATAAGTATGGGCCCCATACAAGAATTTGATGTGTTGTGCAATGAATCGCTCGCACCGCGGTTTCTACGGTAATGATTATATCATATTATGTGTAATATATTATACATAACCCAAGCCGCAATTCGTTCGTACGCACCTCTCACAAGCCCAGACCACAACTCGTACGTTATTTGGGAATAATTGGACAGCAACTCACAAACACTGATTCGTTTTACCATCGTAAAAAATCGGTTCCACATAAACGCAGCATTGCCAAAATATTATGTTATCAACACAAGTGCGCCATATTTTTATTTTACATTTGTATGTATTTGCATATTCTTATTGATTTTGGCAAAAAAATAGCTGCTAGTGCTCACCATAATCTCTTTTATGACCTACCGTAGGGTGACCATACGTCCTGTTTAATACAGGATTGTCCTTTATTTCGGCTCTGTGTCCTGACAAACTTCTCTCAGGATGCTTTTTGTTCCGTAATTTCAAGTCTGTCCCATATTAATCCCGTTTTTTGACTTGCTGTTGATTTCAAATTTTCGAAATGAAATTATTATAATTTAAGAATCTAGAAATCTTGTGGATACCATTAGATCAATAATTATAATCGAAAAATGAGTTAACAAGTTTTTTCTAGAAAGTAAAGTATGTAACAATGTACACGAATAAAGAGATTTGAAGAAATTTTCAAAATTTTCAAAATTTAGTTTAATTATGTTATTTTATGTTTTTTAAAGTAATATTTTTATGTGATTAAAGTTAATCTATAATAGTTAAATAATAATTTAAAAGGTTATACTTTTTCATGATTCAAAAACATAAAAAAAAATTAAATATATATATATATATATGTGTGTGTGTGTGTAATAAATACTTATTTATTTAAAAATATTATGAAAAATATTTTTGTCCTGTATTTTATTTTCTTAAATATGGTCACCCTAACGTAACGATTATGTATACTAAATTGTATTTGTCATATTTTAGCAAATTTTAAAGTTTTTCCTCTGTATAATTTATATTTTTGTCCATTTTTAGAGCGTATATTTAGAATTTCGTAAAGAGATTTTTAACTTGATGAATCGAGAATTATCACAAAATAATAAAAAAATTTTAAGGTTTTTAAATATCAGAATGCAGTAGTCGAGCTGATAATATATTAGATACCCATGGTAAAATTTAAATTTGTTTCGCAGTTGACACGTTACATAAGTTGATATCATTTATTCAATTTATTATTAAATAGGTTTTATTTGATTACCAATCGATGGGTATCGTATATCCAGTGGCCAAACGAACCATGTTTTTTTTAAAAGTAGTTGCTTTCCAATTTTTTATGTCTGGGGGTTGGTTCTCTCAAATAGTATACTTTGAATAAATTATGAAGTTAATTGCAATAAAGCAATCATCTTCGTAATTCTGGTACTACAGAAGTGCATCATTCGAATGTTCATCTGTAGCCAGTAGAAACGATTTCATTCAAATGTTAAGGTCTTTAAGGGATGTTTGCTTGTTTAAAAAACTATTTGCTTCCAAGTTATTTTAAGTTCGCTACGCTACTGCGTATAGCAATATCTCCCAGTGTTTTTGTCCATGTTATACTATATCGCACTTTCAAGCGGATTTTTTTCTATTTTCCTCATCAATCGTGATTTATACTTGTGCATTGCGTAGTGCACAAAATTTAACGATTTTAGTATATTTATCAAAATGCCATAAGTGAAAAATTCTTATATTGTTGTGTCAAGAGTTACCGAATATGGTGAAAATATTTTTATTTTTTTTTTTTGATTTAGAATATATTGCTTCGAAAAATATGCGAAATAAAGTTTACATAGTATTGAAAAACTATTTACAGTTTTACAACTTATTAAAACGAATAAACACATTTGTCGTATTCAATGACTCGACGATCAATAACAAAAGATCTAAAAACTTTCAACAATTTTATCAAAAATTAATATCATGATTTATGTAATTCCTTTTTCTTTTAGAGTATATTTTAAGGGCATATTTTGATAATTTTAGTGCATAACTACATACATATTTAATAGGATTTTAGGTCGTATAATTCAGTCAGTCCCAGTCATATTCAAAAACACTGAGTTTTCACAATTTTGGGGAAATTGAAATACTTTAGGTAATTTTATCCATAATCTCAATTTATTAAACACATACAAACGTTCATTGTGATTATCTTAATGTAATTTCTATCATAAGAAGAGTTTGACGATTTTTTCAAATTAAAACAATTTTACCGGATTCAACGAATAACATTTTAAAAATTCAATTTTTCTTCAATAAAATGATTTATTTTGACAATTTTCAAAGTTTTGTACCTTCTCTGTATTCTATTCTACTACTCCACCCTAAAGTGGTCAAATTGAAAATTAAATCAAAGTTGAAGTGCAATAACTGATAATGAAATGTTCAAGCTTTTAGCTTCACTATATTTTGAGTACATAAGTAAATAATATCGATAACATTCCAATCTCGTATTAGACCATTTTACTCTTATTACTCGAAATTTTGGTAGTTCTTTGACGGACTTGGTTTTATTGAGAATAAAGGAAAATTGCCACTTTTGGGTACCAACTAGAGGAAATTTGATTCACAAATAATAAGTATGCTGCATGAAGTTTTCGGAAGCGTTTTACAATGCGAAAAGGTAGTTCAATGCATTAAAAAAAAAAGTGATAATTATAAACTCGTGATCCCTGTAATTAAAAGAAATTATTTCTTAGTAATATATATTTTACATATAAAAAAGTTCCAGGTGGGGGTTGGGTGTAATTATTGCCCTATCATCCCCCTTAAAACCGACACTGTGTGATATTGATAATTACGTAATATTCATATCAATCGATAAACTTGCCGATTATGCACCATTATTGTGACACTATACGACCAAATGTTAATTAAATGTTTAAATTAATTTGGTACCTATTGTTTTAGAGTTCTATCGATTGAACAACGACGGTGTATAGATTGATTTATATAATTGGGAATATCCATTAACACGATATTGTTTCTATTGATATTTATTGTAATTGAATATTAACACTTCCCTTTAGACTACAGTATAAATATAATAATTATTATTGTAATTAAAATAATATCGTATATGAAACTGACTGATTAAACAACATCGAATAATGTTCGAGTTTCTTACTCATAGCATCATAACAAAAAAGTCGGACATTCTCACACCACGGACATTCTTCGCTCCTTGGGTCAGATACTCTTGTCTCTTGGTGGGTGTGTAGAATTTTAAAGAAACGATACTTAAATCATTTCTTCAATAAGACGATTTTGAACGAAGGAAGTTAAAAATATAAAGTACAATAATAGTCATCATTTTCAACACACTCACCAAGAGTATCTGACCTGAAGAACGAAGAATATACGTGGTGTGAAGTATGTCTGGCTATCTTGTTTGTACTTTACTTTACTTCACTTTCTTTTTATCTAATAAATAAAAAAAGGAATAAAATATTAATGAGAAAAAAAAGTAGACACTTCGTACTTTGAGCTGTTCTTCGCACCTCGGGTGATAAACTCTTGGCGGGCTTGTTGAATTTTAAAGAAACAATAAATCATTTTTTTAATAAAACGAAGCTTAAAATTTCAATTTTAAATAAAGAAATCAATTTTTAATGAAGAAAAGGAAAAATTATTAATGAGAAAAAAAGTTTTAGAAAAATGTCTACAAATTTTTTTTTTTTTCAAATTCTTATTGTGCCAAAAAGTTTCTCATATTATTGACTATTTATGTTTTTTTTTTTTAAATTTTGGATCAAAAAATTATAGTTTCCAACTCTTTTTTGTCAAATTTTGAGCAGATTTTCCTTCCCAAAAAATTGAAGATTGGAGAAATTGAAATTATGACCTCTTCGAAGTACCATCTAGAAGCAAATCCGGTTTCATAAAGTTGTTGATCGAAACTTTTAGATAAGTATTTTTATACATAAAAGTGTTTACAGAAAAAAATAAATAAATAAATAAAGTGTGTACTTCACACCTTGGGGTGTTCTTCACACCTCGGGTGGAATTCTCTTTACGGGTTTTTGTGAATTTTAAAGAAACGACAAAAAATTTCTTCAATAAAATGATTCAGAGCAGAGCTCCATTTAATATACAATAATCGTTATTTTCAATTCTTAATATAATATATAGTAAATATATCGATTATATATCAATATATAATTAATTTGTACTAATGTTTATCGTGGCACCGCTGGTCAGTCACGGTTGAAAAAAATGTAAATATTTAGATAACGGGTAAGATTCGAGCCCGATAGATACCGTCTATAGTTTTGGTATTGATGACTTAACCCCTGAGCCTCAATAACAGCGTTAAAAACCGTTGAAACAGTTGGTAGGTTAATATGTAATAATCGAATATATTGAATTTTCAAAATAGAATAAAATAATTAGAAAACTATTGATGCGCGTGGATTTTAATTCAAACCGTCGTATTGGAAAAATACATAAGAAGGCGACAAAACATTATCAACCTTCTTGAGTGTACATAAAATAGAAAAATAATTCATAATATTTGTTTATTCTCCTATTTTAGATTCTGAACGAAGTGAAGAAGCTAGTGTTTTTACAATAATGTTTACTTTTTTTTTTTATTTTATTTTATTTTATTTTTTTTTTTGTATACAACTTTTCGTATTGAAATACTTGTCCAAAAGTTTCGATCAATAACTTTTTGAAACCGGATTTGCCTTTAGATTGTACTTTAAAGAGATCATTTTTTGAATTTATCAATACTTTATTTTTTTTTTTTTGGAAAAAACTACCCAAAATTTGACAAAAACGACTCGGAAACCATCATTTTTTGATCCGAATTTTATGAAAATTTAAACATAGGTAGAAAATTATATAAAAAAGATTTTGGCGCAAGAAAATTTTGAATTTTTTTCTCATTTTTCTTTTATATTATTAACTTCCCTCGTTCAGAATCGTTTTATTGAAAAAATGATTTATCGTTTCTTTAAAATTAAATACGTCCGTCAAGAGAATTCTACCCATCGTGCGAAGTATGTCCGGCTTTTTTTTTTCAATCAAACCTTTGTTAAATGTATACTTTTTTGTGGGTGGCGGTGGCAGCGGTAGTAGCACCCGGCCGGACCGGCGTCGGCGAGGGAACGTTCTCGGCGGAGCCCGGTCGCTGCACCGCGGTCGTCGGTAGCTGCTGCGCTCCCCGCAACTTGCCGGTCATCCGCTGAGCTGCAGCTGGTGTGCAGCGGCGGGTTCCCGACGACGACGACGACGACGGTGTTCTCCGCATACACCGGTGACGACGCTCTCCTCCTGCCACCAAGGGACACCAAAGACAGCCTTTGTGCCCATCGATCATGTCCCTCCTTCCCCCCGAACACGGTTCAAAATCGATTTCAAAATCTTACCTTTTTCCACTTGCACTAAAGTACGGTCACCGGCCGCGGGTATTTGGTTGACATAAATATTTGAAATGTCATAATATCTCAATTTTCATTCGTCAGTTTCCTTATTTCCTTTGGCAACGTGTCTTTGGTTAGTATGACTTTCAATAATCGGTATGAAAGGGCCCCCCCCCTCGAATCAGGGTTCAAAATCGTACCTTATTTTTCCTCGTTGGGACATCACGGACGACGAGGTGACAAAAATATCGAATAAATTACAAGAAAACACGTCCGTCTTGCTAGTTGTCTCATCGAAAAATGTGAAAAATGTCCTTTTAAAAAGTACCATCTGGGTGTGATTCCGGAACTATAGAGTTACTGATCGAAACTTTTGGACGAGTATTTTCATACGAAAAAGTGTTTACAGATGAAGAAAAAAAAACATCATTATAAAATCATAATCTTCTTCGTTTTTCTCAGGATCTAAAAAAAAAAAATAATAATAATAAAGATCATTATAAGAACACTAGCTTCTCCTCTCCGTTCAGAATCTAAAACATAATAATGTTATAGTTAATAACTCATCAAATAAAAATACATTAATTAAAACGTAAAATAAAAGTATTACCTTTATTATGTTATAATAATATGATGAATTAATATTATGGCATAGATACCATATTTTTTCCCTCGAAAACAAATATGGAAAAAATCGTAAACATTCTAATTTAATGGAAATACGTTTTTTGAAAATTTACAAGGGGGAATAGAGAAAAAAAAAAGGTTGGGAACCACTGATATAATTTAAATATTCCAAATGTATAAAAAAAATTAAATAAGTGGCATATTGTCAAATATAAGTAAATATCTTTCGTTTTAATAATCAAAATGTATTTGTGACCACGCGTAGTCAAAGTTAATAATTAAGTTAAATAAAAAAAAAAAAAAAAAAAAAAATTCTATCAAATTATAGTCACAAGTCAAAAATTAATAACACAAATAAGTTCTGATGATATTAAAATTGTATTCCTATATATTAATTAAGTTTTGTGAATGATTTTGAACGTAAAATACCTATAGGTATGAGGATCCAAATATTTAAGAAAATATAAATATTGACGAATTTCAAAGCGAAATTTAAGTTGCCATCTTATAGCTTTGCGAGTTAAAACAAATTTTAGTGAATAAAATATTCTTTCCCCTGCTGCATATTTACCTACATCTGGATTATTGTTTTAAATACAGAATACTTCTATTTGCGATTAAAATTATCACACTAATATTATTAATAAACCAGCTAACGAATTGAGACAGTACTTTTTATACTTAATTCTTATTTATAGTATAATATTTTGTAATACTTAATGTTCACATTGTATTATAAATTCTATTTGTGAAAATATACGGCGTATGTCGTCGTTTTAGATCGTTTCAATGGACCTAAAGTACAAAATATAACAATATTATGCTCTCGTGTTCTAACGATAAGTAAACAATACCGGATTACCGAAAAGCGAAACTAAAAAGGTTTCAGACACCTCCCCCCGCCATTTATGAATACACGCGCAATAGTCAAAAATATTGTTAATTAAAATAACGAGCACGAACGGTGATAACCAGGGTTGGGATTTTATAGCATTTGCATATTATTTCTTATAAGATGCTTAAGAAATAGCATAGTAAGCTTAAAATGTGTTTTATGATACAGAGAACTCAAATTAAAAATTTTATTTCGATTTTTTTGCATATTTTTCGATATTTTAGTTTTTACTGTTTTTTTTTTTTTTTTTTCGAGACTTTTTTGCATTTTTGCTTATTTTTGAATCAAAATTGATCATATTTTATGGCACTCAAAGTAAACATTTTAAATCGCTTACTTTTATTTAACATTTTTGAAGATAATAAATTGGGGAATTTTTTTTTTTACAGCCCTTTAGGAATCTGATCAGAATGACTAAATGATTCTAAAACTTAAGTAACTACCTACTTTTAATAATTTGTCAGTTATTAAAAACTTATTAGCTAATAAATTTTTTTTTTCCATATTCTGTTGTTTTTATTGTACATTTTCAGCGCATATTTAGTGATGTTTAAGGTATATTATAGCGCATATTTATGCAATTTTAAGTGCCATAAAATCCTAACCCTGGTGATAACATTAAGAGGACGCTACACCCGTGTGGGTTGTCTTCGTCTTACCAACGTACAACATAGCAAATTCGCGTTGAGCGGAATATATTTAACATCACCAGCTTTAATATTAGAGTAAATTGACCCGTTATCAAAATTAAAGATAAGATACTTGGCTGTGTTCCTACGTTGGTTTTATAGAATATTTCAATTTTCAAAAGACCTATATAGACGCCTAAAATATCACAATTTTAAAATGCTTATAACTTGCTAAAAAAATTAAATATCGGAAAAAAAACCAACGTAAAAACACAGATAATGATCTTATCTTTAATTTTGATAATAGGTCAATTTACTCTAATATTAAAACTGGTGATGTTGAATTGATGTGAAGTATGGCCCACAAGAACACGAGTCGAACAAAGGACCTTCGAAAATAAAGTTTTAAGAACAATATGTGGACCCGTATATGATGATATGGCGAATTGCCGGCGTGGAAGGAAAAATAGAGAGTTAAGGGAAATGACAAAAATACCCGCGGTAACAAGCTTTATAAAAGGACAAAGTTGAAATGGGCACGTCAAACGGAGAGAAGCAACGAGAAAAATCAGAGGAACCATGGATTGGCAACCAGTAGGAACCAAGAGAAAACGTTGGATAGATGGGGTAAAACAAGACCTAGAAAGATTAGACATTTCGAACTGGGAAGAGTTGGTCCGGGATCGCGGAAGTTGGAGAGCGTTGACAGAGGTGGCGAAAACTCTTACCGAGTCATGAAGCCACATGATGATGATGTTAAATTGATTCCGCCGCACGCGAATTTCCTACGTTGTACGTTTGTAAGACGAACCGAAAAGAGGACGTGTGTTTTATCGTCCTCTTAAAACGTATTTGTAAGTCTGCTGGCGCTAAGCGAACGAAAGTATTGTGAACGGAGTTTATGAGCGGAGCGCGCGATTTAAAATTAAACCCGGAGGTACACACGTTGTCGTCGCCGGAGTAAATAATATTATAAACGAAAAGACACCGTCTCTCGTTTGCTGTCGTCTTTTTAGCTTTGCGAATTCGCATATACACGAGTCGACTCGAGTAGTCTGCTGCACGTTCTGTGCGTCACGTTAGATCTGAAATTAAATAATTTCCACGTTCAAATACACTGCACACAAGACGATCGGGTATCAGCTCTTTCAGAATTCCGAGCTTTCCGCGACAACGGTACGCGACGATAATTATTTCAATGTAAAACGAAACGCTTCAATTATTATCTTATTTCATTTCCCGTGACGTGTGCGTACGCGCGCTTGTTTCTAATTCGGTGGGTGTACAAACAAAACGGTTTTCGTCACGATAAATACTATCATTCGGCAATGGCGTATTGACGGACGAGGAGGGGGGCCGGGACTAGAAGGATGGTTTATTCCCAGTTGGTCGACAGAAAAAAAAAAAAAATGGGTTTTATATGTTTTTACAAAATTCCCTATTTTCCGACATACATGTCATTCTACGCTTTATTAATTTATAAATATTAAAAAATATATACGTATGTTATACTAAGTACCCAAACATGGTGATTTTTCAAGCCGCGCCCACCCCTATTTCGGCGGTAAAAACGCAAAAATTTGGATTTTTTTTCCAATCACTATAAAAACTATGTTTTCCATAAACTTTTTTTTTCATGTCACCCGAAGAATTTTCCTGTGGTGATACAAATATTCTTTTCAAATGGCACTTCCTATTTAATAGACTACGAAATCTTTTTCAGGTAATTTTTCTGTAAATTCTTATGTATTGAAATCGAAATTCATACGAGTAGATTATATTTTACAATACTGCGAATTAATCAAGTGTTTGCTGGTAAAATCATTTGGTATAATATAATAATTACGTAACACGTTGATTACTGAAATATGTGTCCAAGAAAATATTATCCTTAATACTTAAATTTGAATAATTCAAAAACTATTCGTTTAAATTTTGATTTTAATTTATCAAAATTCACAGAAAAATAACCTGAATGAAATTCCGTAATTAAAATAGGAGAGCGCCATCTGAAAAAAAGTGTGTACCTATCACCACAAGACATCCTTAAGGGAACATGAAAAATGTTTTATGAAAAAAAACATAGTTTTTATAGTGAATTGAACATTTCAAAAAACAAATCCAAATTATTTATTTTTACGGCCAAAATAGGAGGTGGGCACGTTAAAAAAATCTGTCTGTATAGTAATTTTAAATAAGTATTCGTTTGTCACCTGATAGTTATTATTGTATATTAAGTATTAACTGAAGCTCCGCTAAAAATAATTTTATTGAAGACATGATTTATCATTATAATTTACATTAATTATAAATTACCTAAAAATACATAGATATTATCTCATATATTTAACACTTCATATTATACTTTAATTTAATATTACGTATTTTATTTTTATTTTTTTAATGCTTATTTGATATGCCTACATCCCATAGTTTCAATAAAATCGTAAAATATTAATTTTGTAGTCTATTAAAATTGTTAGGTTATTTTTATTATTTTACATATTTTTTATTATTGTCCTTATGAACGTTTCAATGGAATAGCAATGTTGTCCATTCGTCGAACAATATATGTATATTAAAACACTGATGAAATAAATAATGAACTTTCTGAAAGAAAAAAAAAATAGGAAATTAGATTTTATATTACAACATAGTTCTATTTTTCATTAATTTGTTAAATAAATATTAATTTTTTCCTAAGGTTAATAAATAAAATGTAATTACCTCATTACATTTATTTATGTATTTAGTAATTAATATCAAATTATGTTGGGAAATTATTGCATAGCGTTAATAAAGTGGAAATATGATTTTTTTAGATTCTGAACGAAGTGAACAAGCTAGTGTTTTTACAATGATGTTTATTTATTTATTTTTTTTATTTTTTTTCTGTGTACAACTTTTTGTATGGAAATACTTGTCCAAAAGTTTCGATCAGTAACTTTTTGAAACCGGATTTGCCTTCAGATTGTACTTTAGAGAGGTCATTTTTTGAATTTCTCAATTCTTCAATTTTTTTTTTTGGAAAAAACTACCCAAAATTTGACGA
>JAIPRM010014330.1:0-10827 GCA_025469315.1 Stegophylla sp. TES_Ste_2020
AAAATTTTGGTTTCCGATTCTTTTTTGTCAAACTTTGGGTAGTTTTTTCCAAAAAAAAAAAAAAAAAAAATGAAAAATTGAGAAATTCAAAAAATGACCTCTTTAAAGTACAATCTTGAGGCAAATCTGGTTTCAAAAAGTTACTGATCGAAACTTTTGGACAAGTTTATTTCCATACGAAAAGTTGTACACAGAAAAAAAATAAAAATAAACATCATTGTAAAAACATTTCAAAACACTAGCTTCTTCACTACGTTCAGAATCTAAAATAAATTGACGAATAAAAAATACACATGTGTTCTGTATTTTGATTCTTGGCAAATACAAAGTGCTAATGTACTTTCTATTTCGACGCTTGTGTCGTATAAATTTTCCGAACACTGGTCCGAACAGCTTTTAGATTCAATCAAAACGAAATTGTACGACATTCAATTGAATTGCAGCGTTAAAACTCGATTCAATGGATACGTCATATCCGAACGAATCGGTTTTCACGTATATGTACACGTAAAATGCCTTCAGTATAATAATAATTCTAATAGTAATATTGTTATCCGGTTTAATCGACTAATACCCGTGGGACGTATCGATTGAACTTTTCGGTCATTAGAAATGAAAAAAAAAAACAGAAAAAAGCACGCAATAATTATTATACATAATAATAACATGGACGCCACGGCACAAAATAAGCACCGAAACTCTATACACCGTTTCGAAAATTACATACTTGCGCGAAACAAAAACAAAAAACTCCAACGATTTCTTTTCACCCTATAATTATACTAGATTTTAAGAACCATTAAAATAATAAAACCCATAAAATATTAAAACTCGGAAACATATCAATCCATTCATCGCGGAAATACGAAATCGAATCGAACGTATCTAAGTTTAGAATCCGTAAATAACATTAAATACGTTAATTCATCCGGTCGCGCGTTTCCGTGTCGGTCAAAATGTATAATAAACAATATTATTGTCTCATTATTGTTTTACACGCGACCTCCCCCCACCGCCAGCGGGCATCGAAACGAGAGTTTTCGAAAACGGCATTTTCGGAATTCCCACCCCCGGGGGGGGGGGGGAATTGAAAATTTTCGTCTCTCTGCATCGGACACATGACCACGGACCGTGGCAGACACACACAGTGAGCGCGAGAGGGAGGGGTGTATGCGATCGGGGCCGTGATTGTTGTTGTTATTCTTTCGCCCGCCGAAAGGCAAAATCATATTTTTATCTCTCATCCAATTATTATATACATTAGCGGCTTGCGATTTTTAATTTTGTTTTTCCGAAAAATCAATAATTTAAATACGTTAATTAAAATATTCTGTACACATATTTCCACCGCTTTTATTGCTAATTAGTTAGTAGTACTTGAAAAGACGAAAAATGATTTTACGTCGAGATTGTTGAGTGGCCAATCAGTTATCCGTTAAGTGTTACATAAAATATTATGGCTACAATTCAGGAACAAAAGAACATTTTTTTCAAAGAAATTTCACCGTGTATATATTATATTGTATTCGGTGTTTTCGTCCATATTTTAAACAAATTATAATTTTTTATTCATTATAAAATATTTTGAGTGATTACATGTTTGCAAAAATTGTTTATTGTTTTCTTTTCGTAATATAAATATTTTTTAAATCAAACATAAAGAAATTATTGAATGTTTGTTCCTCACAGGTTTGTGTAACCGAATGTGTTTTAAAAAATAATTTTATATCACAATTTAAAGATATTCACACTGTCACTAGCAGCGATTAATTCTTCAACCTTTTCCCCCTATACCGTATGTGTTTAAATTTGATCATTTTCTTGGTAGAGAACAAAATTTCACTGGAATATCACTTGGTGGTGGCAGTACATGATTATATTACATATAATGGCATTGTGTATGCGTATGGAACACAAAAGCATTTCTATGGCCATATTTTGAAAACATTCTTTCTCTTAAAATAACACATAACGTTATACGTATTTCTTGCTGTCGTTTTCGATATTCTTTCGACGGTTTTATGAAAATATCTCTACCCGGGACGTTCACTCTTTTCGCGGGCCTACCTAAACACATCCCTTAATAATATGACGCGTAGGGTGGAGGAAGTGCGAGAAGGGAATTGGAAACCGACGATTTCCATATGCTGCGGTGGTTCCGTTCTCTCGCGGTTTGCGGGTGGGTACCCATAAATTTCGTCAATTGATTTTTGAACTTTTTACGCCCACGCCTATATATATATACGCGAAGTTCGACATGCAGTGAAACACGCGTGTTTACGATTTCCTTTTTTCTCACGCTCGTCTCGGGTCCGCACACGCCGCCGATACATATTTCTTGTTATTCTTCTTTTTTTTTTTTTCTAGACATACATTCGATGGAGTAAGTACATCACATGAAAATACTGTCGCCCAGGGTAATCGCCCCCTTTTTTTTTTAGTCACTCTCAGGCTCTAGATTAGAACCACATGAGTTGCGTTGCGGAAGAAAAGCATCTGTGAAATGCGTCCAGAGTCTTGTCGACACAATTCTTGATTTCCCAATAGTTTTTGAAATTATCATAACGAGTACAGTGGTAAATATAATAAGAAAATCAAATAACGTTTATAATGAAAATTGATATGGTCGAATTGTACTTGAATTGAAAACAAATTATTTTGGAACTGCACTTGGATAGAAAAAGGTGAATTTTGAAATATTTTGTTCATTTTCCTTTCCACTTACAAGTTTAGGATCAACCAGTTTTTTTCTTTCTTAAAAAATGTTAGTTTTTAATGTGTGATTTTTATGACTAAGTAATAATACAATTGTATGATCTATGAATTAAAATACATTTGTAAATTTGAGCTGTACCTATAAAATATTAAACAAATATATAATATAATAATTTATATAATTATTGGTGTAATTTTCGCTTTTATAGTATCTACCGGTTTATTTCATTATATCACTTTTTATAAAATAAAATAAGAAAAACCAAATATTTGCTGTTTTTTTTTTTAACACATTTCTCTGCAAATTTTTAGTACAGTTATGTGCGTTTTATATTAAAATGTTTCGTGTACTTTCAAATTGAATTTATTTTTGAATATTTTTGTTGAAAGGCCTTTCGTAGTTCAAGTGCAGTTTTTCTTAATGGCCTTTTTTTCAACCCAAGTATGATTCGACTAAAATAAGTGCAATTCGACCTTACCCCTCCCATCACCCCTTGATAACCAATTGGTCGTTCGCCACCAGTTGTATGAAACTGGGATGTGATTCGTATGTATATTTTTTTTTTTTCGGCACGCAATTACTAGACCCTAAGGTACTTGGCCTAGACACGCGACGTGTGGGGGGGGGGAGAATTTGCCGCCAACTTTCGTATTCGGTTCAGCTTTCTCGAGGTTTTCGAGGAACGGCATAGCAAAGTAGGTAACCGCCTAGAGCCGGCAAATTTCGAATGAACCAAATTGATTGTTTCAAAATTTTTTGTTTGCCCCAAAATAAATTAACTAACGAATGAGGGCGGCAAAAATTAAAAATTCACCCAGGGCGGCAACCGCTCGAGTCGTTTATTTCTCACGTCTGTCCCCGCGACGGACGCGCGCGTGATGTACGAATTTTTATAAACGTTAAAAATTTTTTTTTATTCCCGATAAGGGTAGCTCGAGATATCGTTTTAGTACCAAATTATAAATAAGTTTTCGTTATAACATAAAGTATTAAAAAAATATTGAAAATGAACAAAAACTATGAAATTATGAAATTAAAAAATATTTCAAGCGAAAAACAAAAGTATTTAAAAAATTATTGTCATTTTTAAACGAGATTTGGATTTGAGATCGAATTTCAATTTTACTTTTTGAAAATTATAAGTTAAAATTTATCGAAAATAATCAAATCGAAAAATTCCGGATATAATTCACACCGTGGGTATTCTTCGCTCCTCGGGTGGATGTATCGAATTTTAAATTTTATTTTTATTTTAAATAGGAACGATAAATCGTTTCTCGAATTTCGAACGAACCTAATCGATTGTCGGAACATTGGTACGGTCGTTTTGAATGCGGAATATTGGCACGGTCGTGAAAACCAGGGTTTCTTAAACTATGAAAAAAAAAACAATTAACAATACACATAAGATATGTAACTACAGTAACTACATGGAATAGTAGGGAAGTACCAATCTAATCTACAATAAATAATGACAATGTCGATAACAAAGAATAAAGATTGTATGGGTTTCGTGCGACTTGGTACAACTGCAACGTTCAACATCAATACAAACTACGTGAAACTATTACCAGTTACGCAAATAAAGAAATTACAATGGAATATGGATATGTTTTTAAATACCATATTAGGGAAACTATTGTGAATTAATATTTAATTATGAATTATTGTGAACTATTATGATTTTGTAATAAATTTTGGACACATATTTTTACTATTATTTTGAACAATGTGAACATATATTTAATTTGATTTCGCACTTATTTTCAGAACCACTGAAAATAAAATATTTTATAATATCAGTATTCCGTTTATTTCATTTCTTTCGTTCAAAATACCAATAACCGTACCAATTTTCCGTTCACCGACCTAATCAAATCGTTTCGAAATATTTTGCTCGTATCCCCCCCCGCCCTCTCCTTCTTGCTCAGTACCAATTAATTTGCAGTTATATTGCATAATATACACGTTTTTCATGCGCTTTTGATCCAATTTTCTCGAATGTTCGACACTGCTGGCCATCTGGTGGGCCTGCGTCTGCCCCGAACAAATTGATAATAAACATTATATAGTAATCCGAGACCACCGGCTCCCGGACACGATTCGCAACGATTTCGACGCAATTGATCGCGCAGACATTTGGACGCGCGCGTTTTATATAACTATTTAAAGAGTATACTTTAGAGACGGCACAGTTGTTTATTGAGAAATATCCTTGGTATAATATGTCGCTTACGGTACACAAGGTATTAATTCGTGGACCTACTATCATAGAAAAAGTTATACTTCCTATTGGACAGTTAAGTGAGGAAGCACAGGAGGCGAATAACAAAATATTTAAAAGATACAGAGAAGGATTTGCGCGTAAATTTTCTCGCCAACAAACAAACGAAGACATCATTAATAGGTTATATTAATTTCATCTGATCCGTTAATTACGAGTATGCACCGACCAGTAAAGTGTAAATCATCTACCATAGATGCAAGTGTTGTAATTCAGTTATTAGAATCTCCAGATTTCAATGATTCAGATGTATCCTCTTCAGTCGAGCAACGAAGAGATTTGTTCATTTAAATACTTTTTTCAATTCGTTACAATATTTTTTTATACCTATATAAATATGTAAGCATATATGTTTTTTGTCAAATTAGTTATTTACCTAATGTTGTTTTAAAAGTATACAAATATAAGTTTAAATTTAATGTATGATGTATTTATACATTTATAAACTCAAAAATGACAAGAAATAATTTTTGCCAGCTTTCAATGTCTTTGGCCCCTCTGTGCGACGGCGGCCGCCGAGGTGGTCGGAGTGCGGGCGGGGGGGGGGGTGGTGGGGGGTGGGTGGAGGGGTAATCGGAAATAGACATTTCGGCGGGCGAGAGCCGAGAGGAGAGAAAGAAAGAAATACAAAAAAAACCGCGAATTCGGATTGGCGCGCGGCGTCGGCGGCGGCGGATGTCGCGCGGCACGGATGCGGCGGCGGCGGCCGTGGGCAGTCTGAACGTGGTCGCGGCCGGTAGCGGCGTAACGTTCGCGCGCGCGGCGGCGGCGGCGGCGGCGGTGACCGCGTGACGTCATGCTCACGCCGGCGCGACCGGCCGCGGCGGCGCGCGACTACAACGCGGGCGGCTCACCGCGGCTGGCGAAACGTGGCGGCGGCGGCGGCGGCGCCCAGTGCGTGAAATGGGAACAGGACGGACGCCACATGGGTTCGTCCAACTACAGTTCATACAACTGTTTGACGAGTTGGGACAGCTACGATAGGATACCCAGGTTAATAATATTATTTTTTTTTAAATATTTTTATATTATATTTTATATTTTACTACTAAGTATTACGTATTTTATCAATATTATACCGTGTTTCCGTTATCATCGTCGACTTATTGTTTTTAATAATATTCTTATTATCGTCGTCGTCGTCGTGCACGGTCTTAAAAGTGATTATTATTTTAAATATAATATTGCCGTTACACTTTTTTTATTATTATTATTTTTAATTTTTTTTTGATTTTCTACACAATTATTTATTTATATGCTATATTAATAGGACGCTACACCCGAGTGTGTGTTGTCTTCACAATCAACTTCAACGTCACCACCACCTTTGATATTAGAGCGAATTGACTTATCGACAAAATTAAAGATAAGATCCTACGTTGGTTTTTTTTTAGGATATTTCAATTTTTTAATCGAGATATAAACGCCTAAAATTTCTTGATTTTAAAAATACGTTTGTGACTTTCTTCAAAAATTTAAATATCTGAAAAAACCAACCAAGTGGAACACAGATAATGATTTTATCTTTAATTTTGACAACGGATCAATTTTATTCTTATATTAAAGCTGGTTATGTTAAATTGATTCCACTACACGCGAATTTCCTACGTTGACGAAGACACACTTACGCGCCTCAACGCTTTTCGCGTTTTTCGTTGTCCGTCCTATTAGACCGCGCGGAATTCCGAAATCGTATTCCAAATTACTAAATTAATTGTACATTTTTTCAAAAAAAAAAGGTTTAAAATGTGTTCTAGTGTCGGTAGTGTTTTGCTAATTTAAATGATATTTTAATCGTTAACTAATACACATCTTGTGCATGACGACGTTTGATAAGTTTTTTTTTTTTTTTTTAATTAGAAATAACGATCATAACGTACCTATTAGAAATTATAATTACACAGTAATCGAGGTTTAATTTCATTATATTACGTAGATTATATTTTACCGTTTAGCATCCGTAATATTATACGTTTGAATTTTTGGTCTTACGCCGTTTACAGTTTTAACGCTTGTTAAGTACGTCTGGAGGAAAAAAAAACTGTACCCAAAAAGTTAAATTTCACACTTCGATCCACTAGAGTTTAATATATAAGTTAACAAACTATTTCGTTTTGCTAGTGTTTAGACAATAATATTATGTCATAATTATTCACTGTTACCTATCACTCGGTCAAACCGTTGCAGTAAGTAAATACAAAAGTCACCTATTACCGAGTTAAGCTGCCTTTTTTTTTTTTTTTTTGACTTAAAACAATCAGTCATAACGACACAAAACATGGAATAAACTTTCGCAAAACTTTCGAGCATTTGCGATTGTTGAAATTAAATGTCATAATGTGACGTCGCGGTACAGTAGATAGTAATAATGGTTTTGTTTAGATACGTCATTATTTATCAGCGTTAGACCCTCTTTATCAGATTAATAAAAAAAAAAAAAACGGTGTCATGCCTTTGTCATGAAATATTTGAAACGTTTTTTATTTTACAATTCATCATACTTATCACGTTATCTCACACGTAAAACTGTTATTCGTCTAATGTTCGTCTTGGATGACAATTTTTTAATTTTAAGACTTATTTTTGTCAGTATCTTTTATATAAAAAATTCTTAGCGTTGATAATAACGATGCAGCAACTAGCTATACGATTTATGTCGTGCTTGTGTGTATTTCAAACTAAATTAAAACAACTTATGAAATTAATATTATTATCAACATAAAAATAATTACAATAAAGGTATATAATTTAGTTATATTACGTAAATGGAGTCCCTTAATCCCCCCTCCCCCCTTGGATCCGAATCAGGCTTTTTTTTTACTCTTTGAAATTTTGACAACACGTTAAATCGAGATTGGCTGCCAACAGAAATGGATAACATTTTTATATTTAACAAAAAAAAAATATTTTTTTACTTTTTATAATACTATATTCTAAGATAATTTTAATATCGTGAATAGAGAGTAGCAATCCACTCAAAATGATATTTCGATCATTCGATCACAATCAGGTCGCCCTTGTGGTAGACAATTGACAGCAGTTCCAGAAAACTAATTATGATAACTAATTGCAATATTGTTTTAGTTGTAAAACAATTGCTATTTTTTTTTTTTTTATTCTTGTTTTTCATATTTACTACACGGTTAAATTGGATAATTATTAAAACAATTATTTTTTGTTGATTAAAAATACCCTCGAGAACAATATTTTTCTTTATTTAGATTGTATTTCGAGTCGCATTTTTACGTCAACGTTATACTGACTTTGACGCAACAAACTTTTTAAGTTTAAATTGAACATTTCGGCGCGAGTCTTTCAGTTAAAATTAAATAATAATATGTAAACATGATCGTCACGTGTATAAATAATACAATATATTATTCATCCCTATCCCACCATAGATACGTGTATTATAATATGTGTGTGTGTGTGTGTGTGTGTGTACAGGTCCCCGCGTATTAATAAGTTTGAGTTCAAAATTGCATTATTTCGTGCGTCTAAGTGCAAAGACAATGAATGTGTAAAGTTTGTACCCCGAAACAAAATTCAACAATAATCAGTCCTAGACCGAAATCGAAACTTCGGTAAACCTCACGAGGAATATTGTACGCATATATTATTATACGAATGGACGTGCGGCGGTCTGACGCGTCGTCGGTCGAAAAACCTGTGTACCTACACATAAATTCTCGGGCCCGTGTAATAACAATAGCCGTATATTATATGCAAATTTATCGAAACGTGTCATGCCAAAAGCGATTTATATTCACGTCTCAGCAGAGGCTGCAGCAGCTTGTAATCGTGTTCGATATATTACGTTTTTTTTTTTTTTTTGTCTCCGTGTACTTTGTCCATTAATTTCAAAACATTTTCATTAGACCTCTCTTGTGCCCCCCCCCCCCACCACCACCCGTAGTCCCCTGCAGGTCCTCAGCCTCTCAGCAACAGCACTGTATCACCACCTGCAACGCGGTCTGTTGTTTTGTACCTGAAATTCCTTGTGGTTTCAACATTTTTTTTTTTTTTTTTTTTCTAACCCTCTTACCTAGTCTAATCCGGGGGGGAAATAATTTGTGATTTATTGCCATCCGCGTCCGGTCGAGTAGTAGGAATAGTACCCAAAGCGTTTCGAGTGTTTCGACCCGCCCGAATGCTGGTAAACGCGTAAGCCCCCCCCCCCCCGATTGAGACGATAACACCGTCGGTGGCCGCAGCGACGAATAAATTCTACTCACGGCGAATACGAGCGGAAAACGTTTCCTCCTCGGTGTTTTGGGTCACGCGCTGCAGTGTGGACGACACGAAACGGCGACGCGAGACGAAACACTGCGGTCTCCCGGTTGATCTGTCGTTTTGTGTCCGTTTTTCAAGTCTGATATAATTAAAATGATGTTTTGTCGAGTTCGGGTACCGATTTTCCAACTCGAAACGCGTATAGATGTGTTGTGTATTGTTATTTAGTTCGCAATAAATCGTTGTCGAGCCTCGAACCCGAATATTGAAAGCCGAGTACAATGTCATAATATTTTACATAAGGTAAAGTAATTTATTTGATACGATCATGAGATAATATTACGAAAAACGAACGAAATGACTTCTTCCGTGACATCAAAAACTTAAATATTTCGCTCGGAATAAATGACTCGTATATTATACTCAAGAAATATATTCCTTGATTATTGAACGGCAACGTCGACCGGTGTCGCAATAACGGACCAGTCTCCACGAAATACGACACAGAATTTACATTTCAAAATTTTTATCAATCGACGATTTTGAGTACACTGCGACACTATTGGAAACTTGACTATTCGAGCCTCGAGTAGAACTCAACCGTTTTCGATTCTTTTTTGTTCCCAGATGTGCCACTAGGAATGTTCCCGGGAACAAGGAATATTCCCGGAATATTTCCAAACCTCTTGGGAATATTCCTTCAATAAAAATATATATGATAGCAAGACAGTAATAGAGCAATCGTACTTTGCTTGTTAAGCACAAATGTTATTGTTATTATTCAAATTAGATAATTACAAGTTTACAACCTTTGTATTCACGACTAGTATACACTTAAATTTGATTTATATAGAATACATATTATTATTATTATTATTATTATTATTCTTTTTTTTAATCACCCAAAAGCCTAAATTTTCTCCAGTAATATTTTTGGTAAAAATATATTTTAGATTCTGAGCGAAGTGAAGAAGCTAGTGTTTTTACAATGATGTTTATTTTTTAAAAAAATTTTTTTTTCTGTGTACAACTTTTCGTATAGAAATACTTGTCCAAAAGTTTTAACCAATAACTTTTTAAAACCGGATTTGCCTCTAGATTGTACTTTAGAGAGGTCATTTTTTGAATTTCTCAATTCTTCAATTTTTTTTTTTTTGGAAAAAACTACTCAAAATTTGACAAAAACGACTCGGAAACCATCATTTTTTTAATCCGAACTATATGAAAATTTAAACATAGATAGAAAGATTTTGACGTTAGAAAATTTTGGAAATGTGAAAAAAAAAATTTCTGACAATTTTTTTTCTCATTTATTTTTTATATTATTAACTTCGTTCGTTCGGAATCGTTTTATTGAAGAAATGATTTATCGTTTCAATACACCCGTCAAGAGAATCCCACCCGACGAGCGAAGTGCACACTTTTTAGATTCTGAACAAAGTGAAGAAGCTAGTGTTTTTACAATGATGTTTATTTTTTTTATTTTTTTTTTTATTTTTTTTTTTTTTCTGTTAACACTTTTTCGTATAGAAATACTTGTCCAAAAGTTTCGATCAATAACTTTTTGAAACCGGATTCGCCTCTAGATTGTACT
>JAIPRM010014331.1:0-10826 GCA_025469315.1 Stegophylla sp. TES_Ste_2020
TAATATTATGTACACACGAGTGATACGATTTGATGTTATAAATATAATAACAACAGTATTGTCGATTTCTATTTTAATTTATCTTTTTATTCTATAATATTACAACAAGAGTTAAATTCAAAAAGGGGCCTGGTTGTTCATAAATATGAATGGGGGGCTCGGGGTGCCACTTGTTATATAGCACCATGGGCCAGTCCGCCCCTGATTACGGTAATAATTGTAAAAATATATATTAAAAACTGTAATCGAAAACAAAAATATAACAAAATAATATTTTTTTACTATAATGGTAATTGTTTATTTCTTTAAATAGATACCTTAAAATATTTTTATTTTTATTTTTTGCTTTTTGTCCGCTTTCTTTTATTTCTCTTTGCTTTTTTTATCAATTTGCTTTTTTTTTACTTGCTTTTTCCGTTCCCCATCTCGAACTACCTACATATTATAGTAATTCTCTTGAATCTATCATTACACTCAATAGTGTTTTCCTTTCGATAATTCGATATAAAATTAATTGTTTTTCGTTGTCTCGAATAAAAAATTAAAATTTTTTTTTTAGAAAGAACAGAAAATCATTGAAAATCTCAGCGAGAAAACAACAAAATGTGCAGCTTGTTTTGTTGTAACTAAAAAGTTACAACAAAACAAACTAAAATGTTTTTTTTTTTTTTTAAATATTAAAACATTTTGTTGAGTCTACTATAAAATAGGTTAGAGAGATGGCGATTTTTTTTCCAATATTCGATTTGGAAAATATATTATGAAAGACAGAAGTAGTAAAAAACAAATTTCAATAACAGAAAATTGTAACATAATTATTGTCTCCGGCACAATTATATTCAAACTATTATTAATGTTATCAGCCCAAGAAAAATTAAAATTATTCATTAATCATACTTTTCCACGAACTGTACCGAATTTAAATAAGAGTCCTGCGTGTTTTGTGTAAAACTTTGTCCTTTTTTCCCTCTTTTCAAGAGACATGGGCATTAAACTGCAGAGCGATAAACACGACGCGTTGACGTCCTCTATTAATATGCAACAACGTACATTTGCGATAATTTAAATCATTAGTGTTTCTTTTTGTCCACTATTTTCCGCTTCGTAAGCGCTTATCGGGTAAATGTGTTACGGGGGAATGTCTGTTGTTCGTCTCGTGTCCACCGTCAACCGGTTGATATATCCATTATCCAGTGGTGTAGTTAGAAATGTCAAATGAGGCGGTACGCGATCTAATAAGCATACAAAAGAAAGGTTATATGAAGGAACACAACGTAATATTTGAAAAAAAAAATAATATCTTATAGCCTATGTTTTTAATAAGTAACCTTTTAAATTCTGAGTTGAGCGAAAGATGTGAAGTTTTTTCTTTCTTTCTTTTTTTTGTTTTCTGTTTACACTTTTATTTCCCCTAAAAAATATTGGGATCAGAGTATTTAAATGACATAATATAGTATTAGGAAGATATCATTTAAAAAAAATAATGATAAGAAATACTACCATCAATTAGAGTAAATATGATAAATTATGAAGTTTCATGAAATTGATTTTTATTTTTTTTCTATCTAGTTCAAAACTTGTCGTACTTAAAATATTTGAAACTAGGAATTTTCGTCCATTATTGTTTTTTTTTTTTTTTTTTTTTTTTTTTTTTTAACAAGAATTCTAATTCGCAATTTTTCAAAAATGGAAAAATGTTTCACAATTCAATGTTACACATGTGTACGTTACGTGTGCTTTGAAATATATTTTTTTTTTACATTATTTATACATACACAAGTTTTAATTACAATGAAATAATCTTCTTCTTCTACTTCTCCTTGGGTATAAATTGCCACTATGACCATCCCATCAAACAACCAAATCCTCCAAGTCTCTCTATCAGCAGCTTTAGATTTTCAATGTGGACCTCATTTTTAATGATTCTACGGCTCTTATCATCATCATATCCTTCCTTCATTTCCATCTTAAACCCGGTAGTCTAAATGGTCTCTTCCCTTCTGAGTTCTCAACCAATACCATTTGTAGTAGTGGGTTCTGATAACGCCAGGTGTGACCAGCTAACTGTTATCTACTAGTCTGGATCATATTTAATATGTTTGGATTCAGAAAAATTCTTCTAATTCTTTTTTTTTTATTATTATTCATCCGGCGGTCTCCTCGTCTTTTATTAGACCAAAGATCTGTCATAGCATTTTTTTCTTCAGAACAAGTAATTTTTTTCCTTTCATTTTCTTTTTTTTATGTCAGTGTTTTTGCTCTGTATATAATTATAGGGTGTAATAGTGTAATGTACAATTATTATAATATGTAAACATATATATTACAATAAATCGAAATGTAGAGTTAATTGCACATTTCTATTGAATTCACAAAAAATATTTACAAAGGGATCAATATTATTACCTATTATACATATTTGCTCTAAATTTATACGATTAATAGGTGAATTTAATATCAATAGGTTAATTGCTAAAAATCAGTGAAATAAATTTACATTTTAAAATTGATCATAAAGTATAATATAGACAGTCAATCAAAATCTTAAATTAACTATACAAGGAAAATAAATATAATTGTTTTTTTCTTTTTTATAGAGTATTTAAATTTAAAGCATGAATTATCTAATGTGACTCATGGGATGTGTATGATTGTAATAAATATGGACTCCAGAAAGTACTGCTTAAAAATGCAGGACCCATATTTTAAAATAAATTGTATGGAACAAATTATAAACTACTGTAAAAGCTCTGCTCTATTGTTAATACAATCAACTTTTTTTTTTTTTATTATTAATTTAGTAACATTTACTTACTCGCGCTTTTAAGTTGTTAAATACGCAATTTTTCCGTGCTTATTTGTGATATTTTATTTGCGCTTTTTGATCAATTTTCGGTGCCCATTATGCTGCGGCCAAAAGTTAGGTGTATATAATAATAACAAGCCGTGTTTGAAATCGAAAATAGTTTTTACAAAACGTGTAATTGAAACGATAAAATGCGACTGAGCGAAGCGAGCGATTATTTTTCTGTTTTGCATTTATCATCAGGTGTGCCTTCAAAAACCTGGTAAATACGCCACTGCGTTTACGAACAGCCCGGTGGCTGTCGCGGCACAACAAGTCGGCCTCGAAACGACCACTACTCGACCGGCAGCGGCGTTTGCGATTATTTATTAATAACAATGTTATTATTATTATTATAATGTAATAATTATGCTGTACGCGCCCGTCGGTTGCTAACACCGCGCGTCCGCACTCCGCAACACACGGCAGCAAACCGCTGAAATATAATAATAATAACGCAGTCCAGTCTTTTGACCGATCGGTCGATTAGCGTTTTTGTCTGTGGATGCTGTAGCAGCACTCGGATACGTCTGATAACCCGACTGACGAGCACGCATACATTGAAATAAATATACACACAGAACACACTCGTACACATATTTACATATTATTATTATTATATCGCAGTCCTGATAGTCCTGGAACGGGTATGAAATTATAATATTCGTCATTATTATTATTGCCGCGGACCCCGGGACTGTTCGTACGTATATATATATATATATACATTATCATATTATTATTATACCGTTGTGTTTACCGGACTCGAATGATTTTATTACCATTATTATTATTATTATTAATACGAATTTACAATAATAATTTATGGCGACGATGATGTACGCGCCCGGGATGATGTACGCGTCAGTGCTGCTGTGCGCATAATGTGATATTATTAATAACCACGTGTGTGTGTGTGTGTGTGTTTTTGACAAGCGAGAAAGGAGAACGACGAGAGAAACTCGAAAATAATAAAAAAACCTGCACCCACCCGTGGTTTTCGACGTGATGGCACTCGCTACCGCTACTATAAAGCTAGTTGGTTCCCGAAGACTTCCTCTCCTGCCAGTGTACATACGTATATAATGTAAAATACGCATTTGTCCTGTCGTATTCACACACACATACACACACACACTTTGGCGTTTGTGTGTGTGGATCTGCCGTGGCTTAGACGTGAAACATCTGCCGCCGAACACTGCCGAGTGTTTTACTCGTATTATGTTATTATATTTGTGTCCGTATATAATAATATGTGGTGTTTCGCGCCGAGTTATTATCATTATATTAATTTTAATTGGTCACTGAATTTCGTCGTTGTACTACACGATGGGCTTTTTAAACGTTAACAACGCGTTTACGTCGAGTGGAATTCAAGAACGGAGGAGTGCGTGTAAAAAAAAAAAAAAAAAAAAACGAAAATAAGTGAAATTAAATTATTATGATTATTTTTTTTGTTTTTTTTTTTTTTTTTTCCAGACGTCAAAATTATTTTTTACACCGCGTTCGCATATCATTAGGACGCGCTCGTTCCTACGTTATAATAATATTATACACGTGATAATATCGTACATTGTTCGTATATACGATATAGTGTACGAAATGGGTTTTTCGTGTTTCCCGGTCCGACGACGACGCCCCCGTTTGCCGCCGCGTCAACGAAGATAAAAAAAAAAAAAAAATAGTAATAATAATATGACGTACGAAACGCGCGGCGGTGACGAGGCACGAATTCGGCGCTACGCGTCGCGTCGTTTCCGCTCGGTTTGCGTCTAACGTTTTTGACGTGCCGCCCCAGAGTAGTCTGTAAGGGGTAGCCGTGGACGATTTTTCTAACTTCGCGTGCCAAAATTCAACTTAACTTTTATATTTCCCAAGCGTGTCATAAAATTGCGAAAAATGCTTGTGTAAAAAATGTGTTAGTTGCTGCTATCATTTTCCTGTCGTAGGCGGAACAAAATCGCATGGTATCTCACATATTATTATGGCCGTTAGAGGTATGTCCGAGTCGCATTCTGTTGCATTTATTCACTTCAATTGTATTATATGTCTCGATATGTATTAAATAAAGCCAATCCGCGGTCAATCTGTGTGCACCTATTTTAGACCAAGTTTTTAATCTGAAGTAACGCCCATTAAGGTACTGTCAACTTTGATTATAATTACGTAAGAGTTACCCCGTGTGCAGACATAGCAAATTATCAATACGCTCTAGAAAATCGTAGAAAGTACCATCGACAAAATCCATGGAGAGGCCGGATTCACCCTTCAATCATAGTCGTATACGCCACTGTTAAGTCGTAACACGAAAAAAGTAGTCACTAGAAACTTAAATTTTGTTTGGCTATTATAATAATTATATCAAAAATAGACTGAATGTAATACGCAACACATTGAAATAATAATTAAAACTATTTGACTGTATTTGGGATAAATATAGTGTTCTAGATATATAGAAATATCTCTTCTACTAAAAATGCTTTCTATACAAATTAAAAATTTTAGTATTATTAAGAGCTGAAAATGGTAGTTCGCAATTACAGATCGTTTAAAGATTTCCTAGTGTTACGTTATGTGTGAGTTTGATTCTTGGTACACATAGGATAATAATTTTAATAATTGTAATTTGTATTGAATAATAATTGTACCCAGAATTTCAGACTATTAACGTTACCTAGGTGACACCACGATTCGGTTCACTGTAAATCTCTTGAAAAATGAAAACCTTTTGTTTTAATTGTTTAATTAATGAGAAAGCTAAATGTTGAGTTTTATTTTAAAATTATGATCATATTTTGTGTGAGGAAGAATATTTATGGTAAAGTGAAAAATCTTAGATACATTGCTTTTATAAATGTGAATTAGCTATCCACAGTGTCTCTTAAAATCAATTTTTATTTATTTTTTTTTGGCTTGATTCGTTTTATTTTCTTGTACAATTATTCTTGAATTTAATATAATATTATGCATTATGCTTCCAACGGCATATTTTAAAAAACCTGGATGCCCACAATAAAAACAACTATTTAGCTAAAAATTATAACGTGATACATTAATGAGGAAATCAACAAGTATAATATGCTTCCAATTTCCCCGAAATGAATTTACAGATCTCGATCTAGTTACCTAGATTAATATTAGAAATTGATGTACGGGAATCAACTCGTACGCAGTCAATTACTTTTAAAATGTTTTAAGGATGAATTTTCGTCACTGTAAAGGAGAACCTAATCGTATTAATTTTACTGTATCAAAATGAGAGATTTTAAATCTCTAAAATTCGAATTTTTGTGTGTATAACAATAATTATAGTATGGTACACGACCTAAATAAGAAAAAGGTTGTATTTCGCACCTTGGGTATTCTTCGCACTCTAGTAGGATACTCATATGGGTCATGTGGGTGCATTGAACTTTAAATAAATCATTTCTTCAATATGACGATTCTGTGTGGAGTTTCAAACCATTCAAGACAATTTCACTTCAAAGTTATAAAATTTTTTATGATAACAAAAAAAGTTTAGTTTTTACTTGGTCAGATTTTTATTTCACTATAAACTGAGAAAAACTGAAAAAAAAGTGTTAGAAAAAAATTTCCAATATTTTTTTTTCGCATTTTCAAAATTTTCTTGTGCTAAAATATTTCTCATATTATAGTCTATCTATGTTTAAATATACATAAAGTTAGGATTAAAAAAAGCTAGTTTTTGAGTCTTTTTTGTCGAAATTTGTAAAGTTTTTCTCAATTTTTGAGAAAACTATTGAGAATTTCGAAAAATGACCTCTAAAAAGTTCCATTTAAAGGCAAATTATTGTAATTCACAGAGTTGATGGTCGAAACTTTTGAACAAGTATTTCTGTATAAAAAAGTATATACATAAAAAATAAAAAAATAGAAAAAAGGAAAAATAAAAAGTATATAATATTGTAAAAACACAAGCTTCTTTGCTCCACTCAGATACTAAAATACATAGTTACAAATATGGTTTCGTTTTAACAGGATTAAAAGGATTATTTTTCAATACAGGTAATTTTAAATTTAGCACATTAGAGTTCCTTGACAAATTGACAATTGTTTTATTCCTGAATATCCTCTCGAAAGCTCCTTTCCATCTTTCTTGCATTCTGTATTACTTATACTATACTTAATTATTTATAATATAAAATATTAATATACTCTTTATTCGCAAACAACACAATTTATTCATTCAAATCACTTTATAAATAATAACATGTATTTATAAATGTACAACGAATGTTGTTATTACCATCTGCTACATAGCTGTACAATATTGTAAACATATTATTTAAATGTATTAAAACACGTTTGTATGATTAATTACTTAAACGAGTATAGTTTACACTAAAATTTATTTCCGAGTTATATCGTCTTATGTTCATAAATTTATTGGACGCCGTATTAAACTTCACTATAAAGACATCACGTTCATTGAACTTATCGTTATCAATTATTATTATTTATTTTTAAATAACGTTTACTGAATAAAAAACGTATTAAAACGTTTTAAATACTGCGTTATGTTTGAAATGTTTATCAAATACACGACATTAAAAGTACATAAAGCATTCTTAGGCGCGCGCTTATACGTAAATAATTAATATAAAAATCCGTTTGAATACTAATTTAGAGAATATGATAAATTGTTGTTGTATGTTAATATTTAGATATCTGAAACGAATGTAGAGTAATATCATACTTTGGGTAAAATCTGAGTGAAATTTTATAGGATAAGTTTTGAAAAAAAAAATGTACACAAATATCAATAAAATAAGAAAATGTTACAACTAATGGTCTAAAATTAAAAATAAAATGCAAAATTCAAAAATAAAGTTCCACTTTTGAAATAAGTATGGTGTTAATAGAATTGAATAATGCACTATTCTACTACACCAGAAGAAATAAAAATTGCATTTTGTTTTAATTTTTAAATAACTACTTATGATCAAATAATTCAAGTTGTTAGGCCATGTCTCGAAGTCAAAACCCTGGTAGAGGGGGGGGGCTACAGTCAATTGGTCATATACTTTTAGTCATGTGGCAAATTAGTCGTATGGTCAGTTGGTCAGGCTTGTATAAATTATACGTGATGTTTTCACATGATAAAAAGGGTTGCATCTCAAAACCACAAACATTTGATCTCAAAAAGGTCGGTAAACAAAACCGTACACTTCATGGATTTCCAGGTAATTTCATCGTACGGACAAATACAACACACTTATAGTTTTTAAAAACCTCACTATATAATAATATATTCTTTATAGACAAATGTTGTATTTATAATTTTAAAATGAATTGTTGCATACAAAAGCAAAAGTTACATATAAATTTATAAATGGATTATTGATAGTAATAAAAGAGGTAAGTGTTTAATACTTGATGATATTAAATATAGAAAATTTATTAATTTATTTAAAATTGTATTTAAATCATGTCTAAAAGTTCGGCGCCATAATTTCGCTTTATTACTTCGCCAGCGTAGGTCAGTTTACATGGTGTTTGGTCGACTCGCTTCGCTCCACAAATCAAAAATATCTTTTGGTTTGCTGTGTAACGTGGGGACATTTCGGATTGATAATTAACTTGCTGAGCGATGTGGGGACAATTTGATCATTATGATATGTGCGGTTTTTGGTTACAATAATTTTAAAAAGTGTGCGATTTTTGGAATCAATTGATATTATTATCAGTTGATTAATCAGTCAGATAATTGGCGATTACTTATACTTATGTATATGTAATCGCCAATTATCAAGCCAAAATGTCCCCACGTTGCACAACAATCCGAGGGATATTTTTGATTTGCGAAGCAAAGTGGAGTCGACCAAACACCTGATGAACTAACCTACACTTATATATTTATATTTTGAAGACTTAAGTATATTTTTTATTTATATATTACTAATTTTATTTTACCATGACTAATTTACCATACGACAAAAAGTATACAATCAATTTGTACCACGATTGATTGACGTAAACTCCTGGTAGGGTAGTTAAGTAGGAAAATGCTTAGGTTTTACCCTAGACTTTGGGGGACCGACAGAATTTAAAATTATTTAATTAAATGCATTAGCTCGGAGAAATAACAGTAACAAAATTTTGCGTAGAGAATATAGTGAGAAGCAACGCAAGTCCTTGAAGATCCGTAAAAGCTGAAGAAGGAAGAAAAATAAGATATTAGGTACGTTTAGAGCCATCAAAACTTGTGGCAAAATTTACATTTGTGTGTAAAATCAGACCAGAATAAAGTATTTTGCATTTAATATCTAATGAAACTCGTGTTTTTTATATCTTTATATCTCTAAATAGTGTCCAAAAATTTGCATTTATATCCATCAATAAAATGTATAACATATGTATATGACTAAAGAATTTTTGTGAATATGTTTAATATTAGTTAATATCAAAATTTTGCTATAGGTACAATTATATATTAATTGTTAATAGTTTTATAATAATTAATCTGTTTAAATGGTATATATTAGCAAAGTTAATGAACTACCACTTAATTTGGTAGAAAATATAGTGTAAACGTTTTTCGTATTATTATGAAAAACTTGACCACAGAAGGAAAATAGTGACCTGTTTATTTACGAATGAAAAGCGATCAATGTATTTTGAAAGGCAAATAGTATGCACTAATATATAATATGTGAGGCGATTAAGTCGCAAACAGTTTCTTAAATATTTTTCGTGAATAAATATTTTATTCACTGTAGAATAGGGGCCCATGCGTCCAGTTAAAAACTGGATTATCTCTTTTTTGAGCATCATGTCCCGTTGTCCCAAAAAACTTTGAACTGGACGCTTTTTGTCCCGTTTTAATCCCCGCACTTTCATATTATGCGTGTAAAAAAAAATATTAATATAATTGAGCAATTCAATAATCTAATCAAAATTAGATTTTTAGGTCCTTAATAGAAGTCAACATAAAGAGGTTGGAATTAATAAATATTTAAGACAAAACTTCGGATGTGTTTTCGTTTTAGGCAATGGATTTTTTTACTAGACATCAATTATTTATATTCAGGAAAATAGTTAAAAATGGTATCCAATTTGAAGGTGCTGGTAGGAAAAGAATAAAAATAATTTTAAAAATATGCATAAATTTTATGGAGTAAATCCAGTACAATAAATCCAGTAGTTAATACAGTACTTTGTTGCCTAGAATACACTATCAAATTGATTTTTGATTTTAGATATAATGATATTATAATTGATTTTAATAATATTAGCTATTTATAATGTAAGCACATTTATCTAAATCGATATAGTGAAAGTATTAATAGCAAAAGAAAATAGCAAACATCAATCAATATGGCGGATACATATAAAAAGGAAAATAAATATTAAGCCGGATTTACAAGACTCCTGAATTTTTCAAGTCGTATATCGTGCATGTTTGTTGAATATCTGGACAACGATTATGACGTTCTTATATTATACGTCTTATACTTGTATCTACCGGTTTAATCAGTGATCAAAATATATGCGAGTCGTCGTGGGAATTTTGTTGGTTAACAGATATTGAAGTATAGATGAAGTATTTTTTTTTTTTTAAAAAAAGGCAAGAAATTAATAAAAAGCATATTATGGAAAGAAAGAGAAAATTGCAAATAGAAAAAAAGATATTCGAAAAATGTCCAAAATTTTTTTTCACATTTTCAAAATTTTCTTGAGCCAAAATCTTTTTTGTAGGATTTTCTATCTATTTTTAAATTTTCTAAAATTCTGATCAAAAAATGATGGTATCCGAGTCATTTTTGTCAAATTTTGGGTAGTTTTTTCCAAAAAAAACATAGAAGAATTGAGAAATTCAAAAAATGACCTCTTTAAGTACAATCTAGATGCGAATCGGGTTTCAAAAAGTTATTGATCGAAACTTTTGGACAAGTATTTCTATACGAAAAGTTGTACACAGAAAAACTAAAAAATAAACATCATTGTAAAAACCCTAGCT
>JAIPRM010014332.1:0-10826 GCA_025469315.1 Stegophylla sp. TES_Ste_2020
TTATAGCAAACATTAAGTTGCCGTAGAATTTTTATTTACTGTTAAATAATGTATTAAATTCATTGAACAACAGTGGTTAAAGAAAGTGGTAGATCTATTTATATATTTTATACATTATTTATATTTCAGCTGTATTATTATCGATTTTTTTTTTTTTTTCATAATAACATTGCCTGGGTACAAATTCTCATACTTTCTTTGAGTTTCTAATGTAACAGTTGAAATGACACGCCACCAATGATACCATTTGTTTTTTTTTTTTTCGTTACTGCTACGATATCACATAACACGAAGTGCTTGTTGAATTCTCTTCAACTCATCTTTCCCAAGATTCCAATAATATATTTTACAAGGCGAGTGTAAGACATTCCAAACAATAAGAAATTTTTCATTAAAATCTAAGAATTCCATGATTAGTTCATTTGATCTACCCAATTTAATTAATTCACGGCACAATAAACAACATAATAATAATTATATGATTGATAATAAAATAATAAAAAACATAATATTAATCAGAAACTTATACTACTCGAAGATCGTAACAATGTGTACTAAATTAGTATTACTTCTTGTAAGTTCATACAAGAACGAAATTACGTATGACACAAGTTGTATGATGAATTTATATCTATGACTGTACATTGTGCCAAATGACAATTAATTGTCAAATACGCCAGTCACGTGAAATTAGTTTTACATAATGTAACAAATAAATTATTTTTTATCACTTATACGATAACTCGTTCCATAGCACACATAGTTCTCATGCTGAGAAATAATTTGGAATATTATCATCATAACATTTATTTTATCATCTATTGATCATAGCTGAACATACTGATTTTTTTGAAATTCATATTATCCTATGACTTAGGAATAATATAATTTTTCAAATTTTACAAAGAGGTTAGTTATTACGTAACAGGGGCAAAACGGACCGTATTGATGAGTTTATTTCCAATTGGTAATTTAAAAATTAAGGACGTTTAAAAACAATGGATTTTTTCAAGTTCCAAAAAAAGATTTGTCATTGTTTTCAAATTTTAAATAATAATATAACTACTTACTACTAACTACTACTTATATTCTACTAATAGAAGATGGAATATTTTCTTAGATTTATTCCGCACGAAAATATGAATTGTTCATTTGTTGGTGAAACTCCATGAAAAATTCTTATTAATCCCATAACTATTAAGTTATTCATAAGTAATACGTCAAATACGTAAGCTGAATATTTATCGTACTTGACGGTCATATTACTATTTTTTTTTCGATGACTTATTTTTAACATAATATCAATTACCACTACAATTGACACTTAAAAGACCTATATAAATATTTGTATTATATTATTACGATTACTTAAAAATAAAAAAAATAAAATTAAGTAAACTCTGCTTACAATACAATACATATATACTTATATTCAATTCGTCATATCAATAATAAAATTAGTTAATTATACGGTGATATTATTTTAAAACGCATTAACTTCAATGATTTTTTTATTAATTGGAATTAAAATTTATAATTTACTTGTTGATACTATCGCTAAACATGGATTACATTGTAATAATTGTGATCCTGCAGAAATGCAACTACATAATATTATAATGGTTTTATTGATTAAAAAAAAAAAAAAAAAACATGGTTAATTATTTATTCATGTTGAGTGTAAATGAATGATCGTTGCATTTCACATTCTCATTATTGATATGAAGCTTTTTGTTTCAAGTGACTATTAATACACAATTCATTATAGATGAAATGACTGAATGGGGTGGGTGACCCTGCAAGGGGAAACCCGGTCTGTAGTTATTGGAAATTTGCACACTAGTCACGAACTCGTGGCACTCAAAGATATTTCATTTTAAAAGCGTTAAATTAATTTGTTTCCCGACTTTCACACAATCTTAATATTATTTTTACTAAAAAATATGGGTTTACATTGATTTATTGTAGGTCAATAAGTGTACAAAATGTATTCGTGTCGTTGCGCATGCGAATTGATTAAATAATAACCTTTTTTTTTTTCAATGTTATTCGGTTTTATTTACACACATAGGTACCGTGAATTTAAAATTATTATCTCAAATGAATTTCGCCCGAAAAAAATATCACACCGAATTTATATTTGCTTTTTGTTTTATTTTGTCAATGTGTACACAATGTGTACCTGTGGTATTTAAGTGACACGTTCATATCTCTATACGCAATCAGTACGTTTCAGAAGTTTCCCCCGAAATGTATTCTTTTTACAGATTCTTTTATTTTTGGCATAGCAGAAAGAGCACATCATGGTCCATGAGCTTTCCTGATCATAAATCCGAGAATTTATCATCGCGTTTAAATTAAGATTAATATTTTACCATTACCAACGGCGCCGAGCGAATAAAGTGGAACGACTTCCCAATGTATAGGGACGATTGACCCAAGAGCTTTTATTTTTTCTCATTAATAATGTTACGAGAAACGTTATGGGCTGGTGAAGCCAAAGTTTCATCGAAACGGCTCGTGTAAATGTTGTAAACACGCGCGCCTAACAATGAGATTTATTGTGGATTTCGGTTAGCGTGTTCGTTTCTATTGAAAAGCCTCTCGTCTAATTGGCTTAAACGCAAACGAAACGAGGGGGGGAGGCGGGAATTAGAAATTATCACTGTAGATCGAGTAATTTATTTTTGTTTTTACGCTCAGCGGATACTCGATAAAGTTTTTCTTCATTTGTGCCCACCGTGAACATTGATTCAAACGCAAAATAATATTGTACTTAAAAAAAAAAAAAAAAAAGCGCAATACTTTTTACGGTACTACAGTTTGTAGAGTTTTGTGGATGATTTAAACTTTTTAGGTACACATTTCAAAGTCGTCCTTATTTAAAAGATTTTTGTATTTTCTCAAAAATTAAAAAACTTTTTTTTTCAGTTCTTTTAAGCTAAACTTACAATTTTCAAATAATATGGAGTTTCACTTTATGTTAAATTAGTGTTAATTGTTGTCTTTGAGAATTCATTATTTTTCACTTCTTTTTTTTTTCACAAGAAACTTTTTAACGATTAACACGGCGGGGAAAATGTGATTTTATCACTTCTTGTTTTTTTTTTCTACCTTAAAACAGAATATCAATCACGTCGTAATTTTAATTACAGAGTTTACCACGATATTTTATTTTAATGGCTATTCCAAAGGTGTTAAAAAAAAAAATTAAAAAATAGTACATACATATGATACAAAATGATACATATGTACGTTCCTGTTTTACGTTTTAATTAACGTATAATGTTGAGATAATTAGTGAATTGATATTAATATATTAAGTTGTAATAAACATTTTGACATTGAAATTCCTAGTTATAAGTATTATTAGCATAGGTATATTTAGAATAAAATTTGTGGTTAGGTTAGGTAATTGTAATGACACATTCTTCTGCAAAATAAAATTTACAAAACTCTAATAAAATGATTATTAGTTACACGTAATTTAAAGTAGTGTAACGAAGAGTATTTATAATTATTATTGTATTCTTTTTTTTTTATGCAAATTATTATGAGATTTATATTTTCACAAACTTAGTATTTTATCAGTTCACAAATTATGTACTACAAATTATAACATTTTCAAACATTTCTCAACTTGCTTTCCTTATGTTTAAAAAAAACTAAATAAGATAATTTCAAAACAAAAAAGAAGATAACTACCTAAATTAATTTAACTGTTAGCTTAAAAGCCAAACAAAATATAATACACACACTGGGATGTGATTTATATACATGATAATCCATGATCCATGTCTATCATATTATTTGTAATAATTATAAATTTTTTCTTATTTCGACTTTAAAAGCTCTTAGAATTTGAAATTTACAAAACTAATTTGAACAGAAATGTACATGTAAGTACACCTATATAGGAGAAAGCTCGAATAACATTTCGACCCTTGAAACAATAAATTATAAAATTATAGAATATCTAAAATAAATTTACCATATCTGTGTTAACAGCCATTTCAGTTGTAATTATAAATTTAAAAGCTTGCGAAAATTATACACCAATCCTATGTGTACGAACAATTACATTACAGGAAATAATTTTAAACGGGTTTTACGTAAATTTTTTCAGTTTTATCAAAATTATAATTGCACACTAAATAAAAAAATAAAAATTATAAAGATTTTTAATTTCTTTTTTTTTCAAAACCGTAAAAAAACATTAAATTTCCCAAGAAGCGCTTCATTAGAAAAATATTGATATTTCTACATTTTTATATTACCTCAAGTGTGATGAAATTGCTTTAACAAAATATTATTTTGTCTATATTACATTATTGTTGATAAATGAGAAGAATTTAAAGTTTTATCACTATTATTTTTGAAGTTACAACTTACCTCTTTAAAGTACCACACAAACCACACTATCACCGGAAATATACTTTCAATGTATTGATACAAGTACTTATTTGATTAGAAAAGTTTTTCAAGGAAAAAATAATTTCCTGAACATCATTGTGAACCACAAGTCCCGCTCGATTCACTGAGAATCTATTTTTAATGAATGAATTTTATTTACCTATACATAATTATTAATGTTTGACAAAGTGTCCATTCCTACTAAACAAATTTATAGAAATGTTGCTCGCCATTTGACAACCAATTGTGTAAATAGGTGTTCCTCTTGGAGTTAATTTTGGGAAATATGCCAATAAAAAAAATTTTCCAAGGACAACAAATATGTAGTTAGTCTATTTAACAACATTATAAAATATCTAATTTATTTACAAATTGTAACTATAGTTAAATAGTTACAATGGTTTAAAACAAAAAATTGTATTATCAATATTATATCAGCCAAATAATTTAAAAATAATTTCATATCAAGATTACTCACATTATACTGTAATATACTAATCTATAATATTATTGTGATAATACAAATATTATAGTGTTCATTATTAAAATTAATCTCAATAATATTGATTTTAAGTTCCCAGCCATATGATATACTTAGAATGAAAATCGATAAATTCAATACTATAATATTATTGTAACGAATTGCTTCGATTCTAAATTTCTAAAGACGTTATCGTATTTGGTTTCATATGTATCGATTTCACAGTAACTTTTGCATGGTCAAACAATAGTATATGTGTATACCAAGGTTTTCGTGTTGGGCATAGTTCCTCAATCGTATATTTTGTATGTGTGTGTATATATATATATACACAAAAACATAACAGACGTATAATATATAAGAATTTAATTTAAAATTCTCCAATATCGTAATTTATAAAATTAAAATAAAAATATATATATATATAAAAAAATCTTGGAGGTCGTTATTTAATTATTATTATTATTATTTTATTATTATATACAATTAGATAAAAAATTAACACAAAAAATCATAATTTTCATCATTAAATTGTTTATTTTATTTTTTTGATTTTAAATATTGTCTATTTTATTATTGTTGTTGTTAGAATTTTTATTCACACATAAACAAAAATAAATTGATTAGTTTTATTACGCTCAACAATATCGTACTATCGTTTCTTTAAAATTATACATCTCCTCAAGAGTACCTGACCCGAAGAGCGAAGAATATCCGTGGTGCGAAATATGTCCGACTTTCTTATCTATACTTTACTTTACTTCACATTTTTTTATTTTTTCTCTTTCAGGATACACTTTTTTTTTATAATAATAAAATAATAAATTAAATATTAGTCCTAATGTTTTGATCAATAGCTCTATAGATTCGAAATCACACTCAAATGGTTCTTTAAAGAGGCAATTTTTCAAATTCCTCAATACTTTTTCCAAAAACGAGGATAATTTGTGGAAAAATTTACAAAAAACGGTAAAATATGTTATTACTGGAATTTTCATAAAAATGGTCACGGAAGTACTCAATAAAAATTTTAAATGTTTTGAGTTAAGTAAAGCATTTTGAAAATATTGAAAATTTCTCGTTTTTTGTACGTATTTATGTAATAAAATTTTTAATTTTCGTTATTAAGTCTTGAAAATTTGATATGATCACACTTACATACTTGTGTAATTTATCTAAAAAATCTCGATAGTCGTAAGAAAATGTTTTTCTCTATAACCGTTTAAAGATAGCATTATGACGGAATTCGTGGTGAGAAGTTGGTAAGAAATACAAAAATTTTTTTTTTTTTATTCGAGTATACTCATTATGAAGGTGCGAAATACACACTTTTTTTTGTAGAAGTGTACTCATAATGAGAATGCACTTAATTATTATTATTAATTTTTTTCTGTTTTTTTTTTTTTTTTTTTTTTTTTTAGATATAGTTGTAGAATGAGGAAAACATATTTTTATGTAAAGTTGTGAAAAGCTATCTTAAGTACCTAAAGTTTAAAATTGTGTACGTAAATTATGTCGTCAAAATATGGCTACAGAAATGGTGAATGTAATACTGCATGAAAAGTTCGTGGAAATAACCATTAAGGCAAATAATAAAATTTGACTTACTATTTTTGAATTAATATGAATATGATTAGAAAATTAAATGATTTGACTTATAGAAGACATGTTTAATTATAATTTAACATAAATATTTTTACCAATTATGCTTTAAGTTCTATGATTAACTAAAATAACAGATCAAATTTTTTGAAAATGTTTTCAACAGTGCAATGCATTAATAATTTGTAAAATAATGTTATACACTATTACAACGATAGTGACATAGTGTTAATAATAACAATAATCGAAAAAGTTTTCAGTATTATTTATTCTGTCCAACATGAAATATCATAATTGCTTCGTGTCGAATAAAATTGCTTTGGATAATGTTCGTGTTTCTGTGTTAATAATACATTTACATGTTTTATTTATGTATCAAGTCTAAATCTACATTATTATTTCTATAGAACTTCGAGTTTTCAATGTACATTAAAATTTGAAATGTATAATATGTTTTGTTTTTTAAATGTAAAACAGGAAACTATAATGTAGAAAAGGTATTAAAAAAGTTTTTGTTTTAGAATTTTTTTTGTATTGATAGTCTTACAACTCCTAAGCTTACATAATCTTTATTACTATTTTATCACTGAATAATAATGGATTGTAGTGTTGTATTCAATCTAATATTATAAATAATTTATCTAATAGTCATATTATGGATTTGGATTACGAGTCTGATTTGTGTTCAATACAATAATAATTATTATTATAGGTCACGGTCATTTAGTGCAAATAGATTAAAATCGTGATTAAAATAAAATCATCTCATTCACTCAATTGTCTTTTTTTTAATTTATTTATTCATTTATTCATTTTTTTTTTTTTTTTATATCAATCATAGAAAATCAAGAAAAACTTTTAAATTAAAAAAAAACTTTTTGAATGTAATCGTATTTTTTTAAATTCTTCTATTTAATTTATTTAATAACGATTTTGTTTTACACCAAGAATGAAGTAACGCATAAAAAGGAGAACTGATGTTAATTAAAAAATTAAATGTGCTAAAGTTCTTTTTTTTTGTTACTCCTCAAAATGCAAATTAGTATAAGTTTGAAACTTAAAACTGTTAGACATAAATCTACAAAAAAAAAAAAAACAAAAACAAAAAAAATATATATTGTTAAAAGCGTTTTTAAATTAAATTATATAAAAAGTCTGAAACTCAATAGTGTTATAATAGGCAATTAAATAAATACATAATATAAAAATCTGAATTCAAGTTTAGTGAAAATTAATATTTTACTATTAATCTGAGAAGAAAAAAGTATTAAATAGTGATAATTTAGCATTATAAAAATTAGTATTATATAAATTTACATTTAAGATTCCAAATTGAGCGATGAAGCTAACTGTTACAATGTTGTTGTTTTTTTATTTAATTATATGTTAACACACTTTTTCTACTGGAAAAAGAATTTCTGTAGTAATATCACTGGTAAATAATTTTGTTCACATGTTCCTACAGAGAGGTCAATGTTTAAAATTCTAAAAAGTTTTGTGTTAAACTAGATTTTTGTGAAATCAGAAAAAAAAATGTTATTAGAATTAAGTAATTTTCAACAAATATCAACAATAGTCTAATACACATCGAAAACATAAAAAAAAAAAATGTAACCACATTTTTTAAAATATTAGAAATATCGCGAATTTCGTAATGTTTTTTTTTTCTTTTTGTAATACAATTTTGAATTCATATTTTTATGAGTTGAAAATGTAATAACAGGACAATAATTTAATTATTTGTCAACATTTATAATTGTTAAACATATTCAATACGAAACCGACGATAATATTGTTCTGAAATTATAAATAATCAACTTAAACTAAGAATTGTTTAATTAAGAGTGTGATTTATCGTTTCTTAAAAATTCATGGACTTATTTACGCATTTTTTTCTTTTTTAATTCAAACTCCTAAACTAATGCTAACCCTTCAGAAAACACACATTTCGACTTAGCAAGGACAGCCCGGCCACTTGTGTGATGCGTTCTGCGACTCTAGTGTTTACGACCGTTCATATTTTGGAATTTCGTCGATGACGAAAACCCACTGAGCACAGGACCCTTCGAAATGTGTCATAACGCCAAGTCTGAATATAGGATATGAAATCGTATAACTTTATTATTTATACTGATTTCAATGTTTCTAACACAATGGTAAGGAGGCAAAAGTGATCAGCAGACTCGGAGACCAATATTACAAGGAGGAAAAACAATGCAGTCTTATTTGAGTACACGCTTTTAATTATAAATACTGCGAGAAAAATAAAATATTAATTAAAAATCCAATTCCAATATTTCTCTTCCCTTTGTTGTTTTGTTCAAATAAAATAGGTAGTGTAAAAACACTCAAAAATTTATACAAAAAAAGGGGTCCTCGAAACTATTTTAATTTTACTTTTGATCATAATTCCAATCAGTAGTAGTTTAAAGATTTAATCATGAGCGGTGATGTAGTTGATTTTAGGTAATGATTAAGTGAAGAAGTTAGTGATTTTATAATGATGTTTTAATGGTGTTTTTCTTTCCTTTTTTTATTTATACAAACAGCAGCTTTTTTGCTAAAACTCGTTGTAAACAATAGACACGTGTTTTTTGATTTAGACTGCTATAATATTATTTAGGTCAACCAGTTTTTTTGTATTTTAGTCCCATTCACAGCAGCGCTCATATAGATTGAAATTTTGTAAAAACAATAAAACCAAAAAATAAATAAATTTTAAGTTATCACACCACTTAAAATTATTATTTATTATTATTAAAAATCAATATTTACCATCTTCATAATAATATGTGATTATGATAATTAATATACCTATTTCTAATTTAACTAGTTACTCATTTATCCACAAACACCAATGTACCAGTGGCGGTGAATTTTATTATTTTACGATATGTGATGCAAATCCTTGAACATGAGTGTGTTTAATTATATTGGAAAGAGTAAGGGATTAAACACATTTTAGATTGTTTTTTCGAATACATGTATCATGTATAATTTATTATGAAATAAATATATATTTGTATTCATAAACATTAAATTTTCAAAATTTAAGGTGGCACAATTATAACATCTAACATATGTAGTATTCGACACCACTGTCTTGTGCCAAATAGGCTTAATATTTTATTTATTAAGTTGTATCGAAAAATTAAAAACTCATCTCTCATATTTTATATCTACTCTATCTACAATTAAATCGCAAATAAATCAAGTCTGAATTTTACCTATGCAAATATTATTTTTTAAATTATGCATTTTAAATCAATTTTTATAGAATATTTTTGTTTTAGCATTATGAATAAATTGAATTAAAAATAAAAAGCCGGACATACTTCGCACGATGGGTGTACTTCGCAGGACGGGTGGTATTCTCTTGACGGGCGTATTAAATTTTAAAGAAACGATAAATCATTTCTTCAGTAAAATGATTCTGAACAAAGGAAGTTAATAAGAAAAAAAAAAATTTTCAAAAAATGTCCAAAATTTTTATTTACATTTTCAAAATTTTCTTGCGCCAAAATCTTTTTTATAGGATTTTCTATCTATATTTAAATTTTCATAAAATTAGGATCAAAAAATTATGGTTTCCGAGTCGTTTTTGTCAAATTTTGGGTAGTTTTTTCCAAAAAAAACATTGAAGAATTGAGAAATTAAAAAAATGACCTCTTTCAAGTACAATCTAGAGGAAAATCCGGTTTCAAAAAGTTACTGATCAAAACTTTTGGACAAGTATTTCCATACGAATAGTTATACACAGAAAAAAAAATAAAAATAAAAATAAAATAAACATTATTGTAAAAACACTATCTTTTTCACTTCGTTCGGAATCTAAAATGCATTTGTCATCAACATCTTATCTCTAATTATTACAATGATAATAATACGCAAGAATTCACAATATTTTATTGGCATTCTGAAAAACATAACCTCGATCTACGCGAATACTACCGTTCAATTTTTTACACACCGATGTACCCATTTTGCCTGTTCGAAGCGCCGTCTGATACACAACAATAATACGAATAATATTATAATTGATAACATTTTATAATATAATTATTGTCATAACAATACGACAGAAAATTGAATGATGAGAGAAATCGACGCAGTAGACGTCTGGCGAATAAAATATGATCGTTATAATGTAATCTATAAAATTAACGCACGGTTGTAACCATGGGCGCCCGCAGGGGGGTGCCGGGGGGGGCCATGGCCCCTCCCGCTATTTTAAGTTATTAATTTTTTATCACTTCTAAAGAAATAAAAATAGTATATGCTGTATTATTAGAGAATATACTAATATACATAACACATATTATCATTGAAC
>JAIPRM010014333.1:0-10826 GCA_025469315.1 Stegophylla sp. TES_Ste_2020
GTTCAGAATCGTTTTACTGAAGAAATGATTTATCGTTTCTTTAAAATTTAATACACCCGTCAAGAGAATACCACCCGTCGTGCGAAGTACACCCATCGTGCGAAGTATGTCCGGCTTTTTTTTTTTTCGTTTATTTATTTATAAATATATTTTTTTGTATAATAAGGAATATATTTGACACCAAGAGGCGAATATGATTGTGAATTAGTTTATAAAGTCGTAAAATCTCACTCATATTATTACGATAATAATAATATGTCATTCTCGTCCGACGGCCATGAAATATTTTCTCACGGCTTTCATACGATCAATAATATTCCGCAATCTATGCTATGCAGAGTAGTATATTAAGTAATATGTATTGTGAAAAAAAAAGAAAAAAAAAAAGGACTACATGAAATATAATTTTATTTTAGTTGGTAAGAAAATAAACTCAACATTTTCGCCCGTTATTGACTGCAATACAACAGTCGGATACTTTAAAATCTGAACACTTTTGTTTTGATTTATTTATTTATTTTTTTTTTTGTGGATCTATTTTTTAACAATTTCGGTTAATTATACTAATTAGTGCATAAATTAGTTGAATTTCCTGTCGCTTAAACGCATTTTTTGAGGCACATTTTTAGGGCCAATTTGAAGTGTATTTTTCGATAGATTCTTATCCTATATTTTAAATTCAGAACTCATTCGCTGCACAGTTCTTATAGTCTATATAACTTAAATAATTATAATGGGTAAAAAATATTTCAATGATTATGTGTGTTTGTTAATTTCACTAATTCGGTCCGAACCTCGTGCGTTTGAAAATCGTAAATTTCACAAACCCACTTGAAAATACACATTTTTATTGCTAATTATTTCAACGACACCGATGATGTTTGTGTTCCAGGTCTCTATCGCCGGATTACGTGCAAGAAACCGTGTACAACGGTCTAAAAGTCTACGAGTATTCGGCCATGTTGATAAAACCCGAAGAGAAATGTTATTGTTTGAATCCGAAAAAATGTCTAAAGCACGGAGCGTTGGATTTGACGAACTGTTCGGGTATTTTGTTAATGTCGAGATAAATATTTAAATAGTTTTAGATCGGAAATAATTTTGTCCACAAGCAATTAAGTGTGTTACCTGTAGTTAGGTTAGGTTAAATTAATTCAGGCAGTGGTGGTTAATTGCGAGGGAAAATAGTTGAATATTTTTGACTTCTCACCCTGCCACTATTTCGTTTATTATTATATTAGTAATAAAGTAATATCGGTTAAATTTGGTCCTAATATATTACTCAACTCTTTCACGTGTCGCAATGGGATTGAAAAATCAACAATCAAAACTTTGTGGAAATAAATTTAATGTTTTGTCCTTGTTTGTAATGTTGTTAAGACAAAATTTTATATATAAAGAGTGATGAATATCAACGGATTTTTAATAAATTATAATGGTAATATAAATGAATATTTTTTATTTGTATCCATTAATCGATTAACATATATTTTGAATTGTTTTTTAGTATAATATTTATATAATAAACTACACTTTTACAAGTAATCACTCATACCGATGTAATTTATACTTATAAATTTTCATTTAGAAAACTCAATTTATTCATCATTAAAAAATAATTTCGTAAAACGAATGAAATATTTTTGTATTTTATCACTTTTCTCGGGAACTAATAGATTTATAAAAGATACATTTTATAAAAGATACATTAATTTTGGCTATATATATATATATATATATATACTTCTAATTATTTACGTATCAAACATTTTTAGATTCTGAGTGGAACAAGATCCTAGTATTTTTACAATGATGTTTAATTAAATATATTTTTTTTCTTTGAATAATTTTTCTCAAATATACTTTTTCATATATTTATATTGTAGCACTTTTTCGTATAATAAGACTTATCCAAAATTTTCAACAAGAAATTTTTCGAGTTAAAATTTAGGTCTAAATATTAGAAAATAAAATGAATAATCTCAATGAATGATTTTAATTAATTTACATGGATGGCATTTTCATTAAGTTTTGAAACACGCTTTCTATAAAACTGGTCAAGTCAAAAACACGTTTTCTTTTCTAATAATAATACACTTTAATAATAAACTTTTTAAATGAAATTATCTTGAATAGACTGAAGCTGCGCTCGGAATAATTTTACCGAGGAAACAATTTATCGTTTTTTTAAAAATTTAACAAATTCACCGAATCTCAGCAAATATCCATTAATGCAAAGTACGTCTAGAATTATTTAATTATTTTCAAAAAATTAGAAAAAAAAAACAATTTTACGATGTTTCAGCTCCTTTGTAACACGTGTATGGATTGAAGGGAGAGGGAGGATGTTAAATAAAAAAATTTTAAGTTAAAAAATGAAGACCACCATAGTGGCCACTGTAACGTTGTAACTCTGTTAGTTACTCGAAAACGTTTAAAGTGCTTCTTAAAAAAAAAAAAAAAACAATATTGTTGTCGTTGTGTCGTGCAGGTGCTCCGATTATTGCTACTCTGCCGCATTTTTACAAGTCTGAAGAATATCTGACCGACGTGGACGGACTTAAGCCCGACGTGGCAAAGCACGGGATTAAAATGTACTTTGAACCCGTAAGTATAAACTTTTTTTTTTTTTTTTTTTTGAAAGAATAGAATATACGTTCGAATGTCGTCATGCTGACGATTCTACGTTTCGTTTTCAGATGACCGGCTCGCCGTTGGTGGGTTACAGGCGTTTGCAGTTCAATATGTTTTTGAAAAAAGAGCCAAAAATATCCGTCATGAAAACGCTCAACGATGACGAGAAATTGGTGCCGTTGTTTTGGATCGAGGAGGTAATTTATTTATTTATATTTTATTCGTTCGAATAAGTAACAACTCCACTTACGATACACAACGGAAATAATTATTATAATTATCAAAGCAATCAATAATATAATAACAATTAAAAAAAAAAAATTGTCTACAACTACATTAAATGCTGATTTAATATTAATTGTATTAAAAAAATAAAAAATCTAAGTTAACCGTTTTTGTATAATAGACATTAGAGCGGGCAAAGCTAAGGTAAATTAAGCTGGACGTCATATTTCAAAACATAAAAAGCATTTTTTTGGATAGAGTTTGATTTGATATTAAAATTTAGTATTATCTCTGACAAGCAAATTTATTATTCATAAACAAAAAACAGATTTAAATATTATTTTCTATGATTTCATAATGTGGAGATATTAAAAACTTTGAAGGAACTTCCTCGAAACCATAACGAGGAAGTTTTTTGACTTTGAATTTAACGCGTATTATGAAAAACGTAGAACATTTTTTTAAATTGAATCAAGAATTTGAGATATTTATTTATAACACCCTTAATAACGAATGTGGTTTATAAACTTACGAATATATTTAGTTTATCAATTACTTTAATAATTATTTTTAGGTAAGTGACTTTTTTTTTCTTATGCTTTAAGTATAAAATTAAAATTACAAAAATTTTAAGCTTTGGTGTAAACATTTTTTTTTTTTTTTTTTTTTAAGACAAAATTTCGAGTTTTGAAATCAATATTTGGAAATGGAAAGTGAAAATTACAACTCGCAAAGACCAAAATACAGTTAATAATGTCAAAATTTTAAGTTCCAAAGTCGAAATATCAAGTTTCCAATTCGAAATAAAATTATCACAAATGTTTAATTTAACGATTAATAATTAGCAATTTGGTTAAATTCATAGAAATTCCATTTCAAATAAGCAACTCACATGAGCCGGATATTTTATAAAAAAAAAAATATAACGTGAGAGGATACTCAAAATCTATAAAATAAAGAACAGTGTAATATTTCTTATTATCTTGAATAAAACTGTATGTTTTTCTCATCTAATAAAAAGTGTATTATACGACACATCCACCTACAAGTTACATAAATTGTACGATTTGAAGGTAATAATTCGGTACATGTTATTATGAAGGTCAAAACGTGGTTAAAATTAATGGACTCATAGTATGTATTAAGATGTCGTAGAAAATAATTCAAGATTTCGATTTTACATATTATTTTTAAACTTATTTCATAAAAATGACAACGTTTTTAATTTAAGTTTAAATATTTAGAAAAATATACTTTGTCTCAAAGTCTCTTTTCTCACATTTTGTTCACATTTGTTGTGGATTTTCGTTGATGGTCGGACTTGACCGGTCATGATATTATAAAGAATAACTTTTTGTCGTGAGAAAATGACGTGATAATCGAATTTTTTTTTTCCACTATATTTCTTGGTAAATACTTATTACGAGGATTATCAAAACCCCGGAATACTTCTCTTACACCGAGTCGGATGATCCGACTTCAAAAACGGACACAATCATTTTACTCGCAGTAAAAATGTTATTTTATTTTTTTGTATTCTTCGCTTCTCGTCGGTGAAAAAATGTATGTCACGGATGTCCTTCGAGATACGTGGTTCGTTTGCTGTATAAGACTTCACTACGAGTGGACGAGTGGCTTAAATCTATTAACTTAATGTATGTAATTTCTCTGTCTCTCTCTTCCTATCTCTCTCTCTCTCTCTCTCTTTCTTTCTCTCATTCTCTCTGTGTGTGTCTCTTTCTCTCTCACTCGGAAAAAAAAAAAAAAATGATGATAAATAGATCTCGTGTACAATGTTCTATAGCTGTGCTTTTTATAGTTATTTCTAGTGCCATCGCGTGGTGCGTATCTTAACGTTATTAATGTTTTTCGCTCGTGTATCGGTTACGTCGTAATAGCGCGATTCGCAGTAGTTAATCCTGCAAGTGAAATGTGTAACGACGAAAGACGGTTTTTTTTTTTCTTTCGTTATTATTATTATTATTGTTATTATTCGGAAAACGAAAAACTCGTCGAGAACAATGTCACACAAGTGTACACGAACGCGAATCGCGCTACTAACGAAAAAATTACCCATTCTAAATAATTGTATTATACTTTGCGCAAATATTAAGTTTTTACGACGATATAATTATTATTATTATTATTATTATAGTTAAGGTTCGGGGTTTATTGTACAAACATTTTTGAAAATATGCACCGAAAATAACCAAAATCGTTTTTTTTTTTTTAAATAAAATTTAACATATTCTATTTGGAATTCAAACAATGATTAGGTATAACGATCGACATATTATTATAATAGCAGTAAATGAAGAAAAGCCGGACACATTTCGCTCTCCATGGATGTTCTCCGCTCTTTAGGCGGGTGAATCTTGGTGGGTGTACGTTTTAAAGAAACGATAAATCATTTCTTCAATAAAACGAAAAAACACAGATTTGTAAAACCAATGCGTTCTTCGCTCAGAATCTAAAATTATGCCGACATTTAAAATAAATGTACTAATCTTGAAACGTAAAAATGCATAAATATGATATAAATTTGTCGAATATGCTACAAATTTGTCAAGTATGCGTTTTTCCTAAAAAAAAAAATGGCAAAATATGCACAAAAAATGTTTGTATTTGAGTCCGTTATAACATATTGATATCACGCTTTGATTATTTCGCAGCCATTAATAAAGAACATGCAAATACAACAAGTCCCGAGCACTAATTATAGTATATCATACCATTAGTCACGTCCGTTCCTCGAATAAATCGGCTAAAGTTAACTCATTTTCGAACATACTCAACATCTCCGATGTCCAGAATGAATACCATAATAAAATATTAGTCCATAGGTCTGACATGATATCGAATCGTTCTTTTATTGTATATTTTATTTAAATTAATGACTTTTCATATAATATGTCGTTTTCTTCTGATTGAAAATTTAGAATGTTTAATCAGTGGCGCAACTTGGATTTTTTCAAGGGGGGGGGGGTGTCCACCCATAGATTTCTACTATAATTATTTAAATATAAAATTTCACTTTGCAGGAATTCGTTAATTCTTTTAATGAATCAATTCTTTTTAATTAGAAATTTCAAGTAGAAAAATTTAACTATCGCAACGTTATTTGTAGATAAATACAATTATTTAACGTTGCATATTCAACAATATGAGTTTTTAAAGCATGTTTCGAGTTTATCTTTGTATTAAATGAGGTTATAATTATTGTATAGTTAAAAGTATTGTTTTTTCAATACTTATCGAATATAATTTCCATAAATATGGTTTTAGGGGGATGTCCAGACGTACAAAACACCCCACCCCCTTGGTTGCGCCACTGTGTTACATCGACCAAAAAAAAAAAAAAAGGAAATGATTTCTTCAATCAATTTATTTATCCTTTACTCATAACACCCAGTTAACGATGATCGACTTTGATTTTCGAATGGAAAATCGAAAAATCATCAACTACGCTGAATCTAATAATTTTACAAAAATTTTCCGTTATGATTTGGTTTTTGGGTAACAATTAATAAGAACTATATATATAATTTTTACAGATTTTTCCTAGCCATTTGATACTGTATAAACCACGATTTTTTATTTGTTAAATTTAAATGCTATTGGAATTCGTGATCTTTTTTTTTATCCTTCTTATGTCATAAATAGAAAACAGATAGTCAAGGTTGAAAATTATATTGGTATTTCTGAACCTTTTAAATATTTCATCAGGTGTTTCATTTCAAGGTTCTCGTGTTCAGCTCCATTGTTGTTTATTTTATCCATTAATAATTTACACATTTTCTAACCTCACGGAGATTTCTGTTCACCGACCGTGTATAAAAATGTTTCCATAAATAAATATTCATCTTCCGAATAAGTTCTGTTCGAAATTCTCGTCGATCCGATGTAAACAAAACAAAATGTACTGTTAAATAAACGTTTATTGCCTTTTATCGGATCACACATGATCTAGTAGTTCTCCACGACCATTATTTTGATAATATTTTATGCATCACAAGATAGTCGAAAATCATTATTTAGATGTTTCGTTTGACATGAAATAATTTTAATATTTCAAAAACATTTGTATCTATTGAAGTCTGTTCAAAATTGTTGAAGCTAATCAAAATTTACTTTTTTTTTTTTTTCTTAAATTGTGAATAGATGTCGTTTTTTCAGTGTACTTAAAATATTTAACACACCATTTTCACGAAAACACATAATTAATCGCCTGTTGAATACGATCGAGTACATTAGTTTCACCGAAGATAAAACTATTAAACAACGATCGAATTAGAATTTAAGATTCTAGAAGTTAGTGCTTTTCAAATTATGTTTATTTCCTAACTCTTTAGTATTTTTCGTGTATTGAAGTAATATCCGAAATCGTGCACAGTAATATTATTTTTCTAATCATGAATTCCTCCTCTCAGTGGTGCTACAAAAACAGGTCAAATCCTTCACACAATAATAACTCAAAAACCAAATAATAATGTAATACAGATGAAAAAAAAAAAAAAACAATTCCTAAAATATTTATATTATATATATTTTATTTTGGAACAAAAATGAATGGAAAAAACATAGGAAAATCAGGTTTATATCAGGTTAGACATAATTTTTTTTTCATGTAAGAAAGTTTTTTTAGTTTTGATTTTTTTAATTTTTTTTTTTTTTGCGTAACAGGGAATCGCATTGAACAAGACGTGGACCGGTCAGATTAAGAACAAACTGTTCTTGCCGATGACCATAGTGAAATACGCCAAATACGTTTTGGTAGTGTTCGGCCTCGTGTTCATCATACTGGCCGTGGTCGTTAACTACAACAGTGTCAAGACGATGGAAGTCACGCCGAACACTTGAGAAACGCAACGAATTCGCTCGGCGATTTAACGTCATAAAATATTACCATTATTATTATTATTATTATTATTATTATTATTGTTTATCATGTTAGACGTCACAAGAATAATTACCTACTCGCCGTTTTTCGTTAAAATGGCATCATACGATTAATATTTTAAATTCAGTAAAACCGTTTTGTATATAATAAATGATATTATCGTAGGTTCGCCGTTCTAGTGGAATGAAAAACAATAATATTGTGTCTATTTTTGTGTCACTAGTTAGAATTTGTTTCGATTCGTCGTGACCTAAATTAAATAGTGGAATTATCTTTCTTTTTTTACATCTATTGGGCACCAGCCACATTTTTAGTCAAGTTTTAAATTCGAAACTATAATAATTTTTATTTAAAATATAACATATTATAGTATATAAAGTTGTTTGAATGTTTAGTGAACCCTTTTTTCTGGTTTTATTTTTTTATTTTTATTTTTTTTTTTATGGTTATGATAAATATCCCTTCAAATAATTGTATAAATTACATCACGGAAAGAAAATCCACGGCACGCGATATAATTTTCAGAGCAAGTGAGATAAATGAAATTTTTTTTATTAGAAAACATTTTTGATTACATTGTAAAATCATATCATTAAATTTGTATTACTTGACGAATACAATTTATAAAATGATTTGTGGTTTTTGTAAATATAAATAAAAAAAAAAAAAAAAAAAACAGAACACGCTGTAGTGCCTACACCTTCCATCTAGTTAATTATTTTCAGAAAAATAAAATCGTTGGATCGCTGATCAATTAATTTTGTTTGATATTTATTGTTCTGACTGATAGTAAATTATATTAGATAATCATAAATTCGTTATTTCATAATTTTTGGAAAGAAACACTTCTTTTTTTTCCATCAAAACATTCTTCATAGAGTAACTTTTTAGTTTATAAATAGTATAGTAATTCAAACTGTTTTTCAAAATTCTTAATACTGTTTCCAAAAACAAGGAAAAACTACTAAAAAGTTTAGCTGAAAAAAAAAACCAAACTAGATTTTCATGAAATTAATTTTAGCAATTTAGCCGTAATTCCAAAAACTCGAAGGACTAGAAACTTGAAATTTTCACCCATTTATAACAATAGATAGTGTGATAAAGAAATATATGTGATTTGACCACTTTTTTGGATAAATATAAAATTTTGAAATTACCTTGTGTTTCGTAACGTTTCATCTCGTCAAATCTAAAATTCTCGATACTAGTTGAAAATTTAACATAACTCTTTTTTATGACTATTTAAAGTTAGAATTTGTATTACACAAAAATCCCGTTAACCGAAATTTTGCCGTTTTTATAAATTTTTTTGACATTTTTCTAGTTTCAGGAAAATCAATTGAAAATTTGGAAAAATTACCTCTTTAAAATACCACTGGGATACGAATTTTGATCATAAAAACTATCGAATTTTGGACGAGTATTTTTTTTTTTTTAAATGAAAAGTAATTTCATAAAAAGAAAAAACCGCGGGGGGGGGATCGATATGTATTATTTTTATAAACAGTAGCCATCGATAATAAATCAGTGAAATCGATACGCGCCCGGAAGTCCTACGCACAGGTCAGTTAAGAGTACTGACTGCATGTAACGAGTTTTCTCGTTTTCAAAACTCGCCGAAAAATACCCAGCGAAAAATTTCAATTTGCTTATTAAGTATACATCGTGTTCCGATCGCCCAATTACACAATACGGCGTTGAAGATAATTCGTAGGAAATAATAATTGGCCCTGAAATCAGCAGGTCCGATTTTCGTTAGTTTCGATTATTCCGTTTGTTCAAAACTTTTGGAAAAAAAATCAAAAAAATCGAATATCGTTAAAAGTTGCCCACTTGCTACGTCTTTTGTTGGCTTTTGTAAATCGAATAATAATAATAAAATATACATTTTTTTCTTCGTTTCTTTTCTTTTGAAAACTACAAAAAAAACCCGCGTGTTCGTTACACAATCACTTCTCGAAAATCAAAAAAATAAATATTTTTACATACCTACGAAAATATATCATACGAACTGATAGAACAGAAAATCGTAATAATTACTTTATTTCTCCTCTTTCACCCTCCCCCCCCCTTTCACCACTCCACACGATTGGCACCACAACTTTTTCGAGAAACTTTCAACGAGTTTGCCGATATTATATACGTAATATTATTATTATACGCCTTTGTATTGTAAATTTTTTCTCGTTCGCATTATTATTATTGTTATTGTTATTAATATTATACATATTGAAGTACAATAAATAATTACATATAGGTACGTATCGTCGTATGACGTGAACAATTACCCAAAATAATATAATCCTAATTGTGTTTTGTAAAATGAATATTGTATTATTGATTGAAATAATGAAAGAAACAATTCAGTTAACTTATAATTTTCCTTAGAACATACGCCTAATAGCACAAAGACTTTCCTAGGGGGTGGGGGTCATAAGATGGTCTATTAAGACTCAAGGACCATTGATAAAAATCTAATGTCCGTTTTGAGACTACTCGTAGTGAGAACTACTTGACAGGAAATTTATTTGGACCCAATTCGAAATATCTTATGAATTGCCTGTAATAACGGTTAGCTGTCATGCTACATAATAATATTAGGGTCTGGAATTTAATTATTTATCTAATAAATTTAGTTTTACTAAAAAATTAATATTGTATTATAATCGGCCGATATAAATATTTACAGATATCCATATAAATACTTCAAAACAATTAATAATTGTAATTTTAGATTCTGAATGAAGTGAAGAAGCTAGTGTTTTTACAATGATGTTTATTTATTTATTTATTTTTATTTTTATTTTTTTTATTTATTTTTTTTTGTTCTGTGTACAACTTTTCGTATAGAAATACTTGTCCAAAAGTTTCGATCAATAACTTTTTGAAACCGGATTTGCCTCTATATTGTACTTTAAAGAGGACATTTTTTGAATTTCTCAATTCTTCAATTTTTTTTTCGGAAAAAACTACCCAAAATTTGACAAAAACGACTCGAAAACCATCATTTTTTGATCCGAATTTTATGAAAATTTAAACATAGATAGAAAATCTTATAAAAAAGATT
>JAIPRM010014334.1:0-10825 GCA_025469315.1 Stegophylla sp. TES_Ste_2020
CTTCGTTCAGAATCGTTTTACTGAAGAAATGATTTATCGTTTCTTTAAAATTTAATACGCCCGTCAAGAGAATACCACCCGTCGTGCGAAGTACACCCATCGTGCGAAGTATGTCCGCTTTTTTTCTCTTATGTTTTATAAAATTGTTTTTATGAATTTACTCTAGAATATATGTATATTGTGAAGCTCATATTATTTTTACTTCCCATTTTGTATGAAGTATATTATACTAGATCTACATTTCTAATAAAGTTTTTTATGAATGTTTAACTTAATATATTTTTAAAAAATATTGTTTATTTATTATTCTGTATATTAAACTTTTCCTTTATTATAAACATTCTAAAATATGTATTTTATTTATTAATCAAATAATATGCTAGATAGTTCTTACTTCTTTGTTTACATGGTAAGATAATTGCATTGATCATTACAACTATTATTTTTAGTCTGTTTTTTAAATATTATATTAAACTTAAAGCTAACCATTTAATGAATACTAAGTATTGAGGCTTAATATAAATAACTTATTATTTGTATATTCTATAGGTTAGTTGAGATTATTTCTCTGAGTTCTATTACATTTAACATGAGAGAACTCATATGACACCCTTTATGATAATTATTGTCACTGGACATGAATTTAGATAGAATGGACAAGAAACGGTCAGGATAGCAGATCTTTAAATGTTTCTTTCCTGCTACTTCACTCTGCCTATCAAAAGTACAAGTTGCTGAGTGCTATATACTGATAATGATTTGAAATTATTTTCATATTAATACAAAAGTTCTTGTCAATGATCAATTTCTCTAGCACAATTTATAATCATTAATCTTGGCGTTTTTAAAAAATTAATGAAAATTATTTTATATTCTTCTAATTAACTTCAAAAATAATTTTTTGTTCTATGTGTTTTACATGAAATTTTACCTATTTATTAAATTTTACCATTGTCAATTAGATTATATTATATATATATTTTAGAAATAATATTAACACTATTCATACCAAAGTTTGATTATATCAACATTTGTTTATAATGCTGTTTGTGTTTAGTAAAATAACTGTGAAACCCATAGACATATATGCCTGGGTCTAGGATATCTAGCCGCCACAATCAGAAAATTTTAATACTTTAATAGTATAAACACACATTATGTTATAAATAATGAAAAAAAAAATAATAAACACATTTTTTTTTTTAATTGTAATTCTTATTATTATGAGTTAGGTACTCAATTATATAAATTTTCAAAATGCTGTACTTACCTCAAAATTGTATATACCGAATTCAAAACAATTAAAATCTATAAATGAGTACTTAACTCATAATAATAAGAATTACAATTAAAAAAAAAAAAAAAAAGGTGTTTACTATGTATAAAATAATGTATGTTTATACTGTTACAGTATTAAAATTTTCTGATTGTGGCGGCGAGATGTCCAGGTCCGTATATGCTTATGGTGAAACCAACGTTTTCATATTTTATTTGTATACTTTTACTTATGAATATATAATTTATGTATACATATTATATATAGTTCTGGCTCAGTTAATTATCAAAATTATACGCTTATTAGAAAAATCATTAACTATAATTACTGATGGAGTGAAATAATTATAGCGTGAAGCAAATAGAAGTGAAGAAAAAATTGAGTTTTAAATTTTTTTAAACACTATACTAGGATGGCTTGAAGTATTTTAATGGTCTGTGCAAAAATCATTAACACTAGATTTTAATACTAGTGTAGTATAAGTATAAATATTATATACATATATATATAATATATACTATTATAGTAAAAATATATTTAGTATAAGAGTAAGATATAATATGTGAATAGATACAGTGCTTGCAAACACACAGTTTCCAATTAACTGTTTAATAGGAGATACATGTATGTTGAAGATTTATCGACTAAGAATATAATACGTAAAGAAGATTAAGGTGACAAAGCATTGAGGGCTTAATACATTTATTGAAGGTAGCAGATATGAAATACAATACAGAAATACTTAATGAATTCAAATTGGAGATTTGTAGTATTAAAAAGAGTGAATGAATATTATTTAAATTGATGATGGTCAAACACATTACAAAAAGGAAATTAAATAAATTATTTTTGTAGAGTAAGGTCAGCTTTGTTAACGTTATATGAAAAAGTTTATTTTGAAAATATAGTTATTTTACCAAAAACATTGAGAAGTATTATGCTTAAAATGCTATATGACAAGCATCAAGAAGTTTTTAAGAGTTGTACTTATTATGTAGTACATAATGATATAATGGCGGTGGTTATAACACATGATGATAAAAACCACTATTTTTTTTTCAAGATTTATAGAACTGTAAAACTTCTAAAAGCATTCCCTTAGAAAGTTGCAATCATTTTGTTTACTTTTGTGGAAGAACCAACATGATGTTAGCATCAAATGCTCTGATGGCTTAACATAATCCTGTATCCATATTATCAATGTAATATTATAGATTTAATGTTCAATTATCATTAGTTGCTGTTTGAAATGTGTGTTGCGAAAATTCTATCATCCAATTCCTATGTAATATATTTGCCAATAATTTTGAAGGTGGACATATTAAGAGTACTTTACATAGAAAATTTGCCTATTTGGAATAATATATGATTATATAGTGTAAAAGTTATCTGAAAAAATTTCACTTAACAATGTTTATAAATTAGTAATTAATTATCACTACCTAATTAAAAATATAAATATATTATGGTCTTCAGTAATTATTTTAACAATTTTAATAGTTTTGGATTTTGATAATAAATAAGTTTTAAAAAAACTGAATGCAGTAGTAATTTTGGTTATTAATTTATTGCATGTATTACAAAATGCTATGTATAATAATCTACACTATAAAGGATAAAGTTATTTATACATTATTTAATTCATGCTTAAAAAATACATAATTCATAACATATGGTACCTATGTATAAATATATGAGGGAAGCTACAGAAAAATCCTGTGTTGTCATACAAAGATTAAAAAAAAAAAAAAAAATTACAATGCAATTTCCAGTATATGTACTTTTAATAATCCTAATGGTTAGTGTCCAGGTTTTCTTATCTTATAGAGTAATTGATATTGTAATTAATTTCTATGATAAATGTTTGTTAAAAAAAATTAAGTACATAAAGTGAAAAGTGTAGTATATTATTATATCTCTTAAAATTATTTTAATATCATAAACCAAACCATTATATATTAGATAAATAACACAGCCTAATACCACTGCAGTCAAGGCTTTATTTATTTGATAAAAAGTCACTGTAAAATCACTAGATCTTTTGTTCCAAGCAGAATCTAATAATTAATTATCTACATTTACATTATTTATTTTGTTAATGTAATTATGTAAACTAAAATATCATTTATAATTTATATTATTTTAGATTGAAGGACACGGATATTCTAGAAAATAATACAGGTTTTAATTCAGAAACAAAACATGAGAAAGCATATTCTGTTGAGAAAATTTTGAATGAACGTGTTACTGTTGGCAAAGTCGAATATTCTCTTAAATAGAAAGGATATAGTGAGAAAATAGTACTTGGGAACCTGAAGAAAATCTTGATTGTAAAGACCTGATCTAAGAATTTGAAGATATAAAGAAACGGGGAACAATAACTTCGACAAAAAAAAAAGTAGCGGAACATAATGGCCGCAAACAAAATTTGTCATAATCTATGAATACAAGTGTATTTTCTGATTCTGAACTATCAGAAAAAAAAAGAAAGGTAAATCCACCAAAAACAAAGGGGCCAAGTTTGCTAAAAAAGTTGAAGAAACTGAAGAAACTTCTGGAGATGAAAGTGATAAATCTGGTAAAAGAGAAAAAGTTCCTGAGAAGATAATGAATGCAACTGGTTATAATGGAGAATTGATGTTTTTATTTAAATGGGAAGGCATTGAAGATGATTTTATTCTTGCTAATGAAGCTTATGTCAAGTCCTCTGAAGTTTTCATTAAATTTTATGAAAAAAGGTTTAAATGGAAAGCCCCTGGCGATAACTTTTAGTAGTAATGGCTGCTTACATTCAAATATTACGCACAATTATCAACTTTTAGAAAACCGTATACAATATTATTACTAAATGACAGTTTTGCCGTACAAAATTTAAATCAATAAATTATCATTTAAATACAATTTTAGACTTATATCATTAATTATAATAAAAACGTTGGATACTGAATTACAATTTTACAATAATATTATTTAATATTAATTTAATTTGTTTATAAATTAAAACTGTATTAAATTAGTTTTTATAGTCTTACTTCACAAAAATTAATCTTTAAGGATAAAAAAAAAATTAAATCATAGTATACAATTAATCAAATTAATAATATAAAATAAAAAAAGAAAAATGTTATTATCATCTTTTTAGATTCATACATGTCTATAGCTCTACAGCATTAAATTTGATGACATGTAAATCTAGAAATGATAATAACAGCTTCAACAAATTAAATATATTTAAAATACATTTCATAAAAGTTAATTGAAGATATTAAATATATTAAAATATTTAAATTGCTTCAATATTAAAGTAAAAACTAATTTTATAAAGATCTTTTGAAATGACTGAAAAAAATCAATAAAATTACAGAATGAAATTATACACATAAATACACTCAAATATAGACCTTACATGAGTACATTAATCAATGGTGGTTATCAATATTTGTTTAGGTCATTTTGTTATTAACTAATCTATATTGATTTGTATCAAGTAACTTCCCTTGACTTATACAATCTAAAATCCACTTTTCACTTATACTATTATTATTCCCTTCAGGTGTATTGCCAACTATCACATCAGACAAATATTCTAATATTGAACAATGACCACCACAAGTTTCTACTAAGCTTCTTAGTTTTGTAGCATCTATTTCACATGAATCTGATATGTATATGAAACCAATGTTATTAAATATGCGTAATGTTAATGATTTAATACCAGATTCTTGACGACGTGTCTGAAATTCCTAGAATTAAAATGATTAACATAAATACTTGTAAATAATTCAAAAATATGTATATATATTTATAGGTATGTCAATTAAGGTAATTACTTTTACAGGTTCCGAAAGATCTGAGATTAAATACTGCTGATGAGGCAGCCATTTACCAATTTCGTATGATTTAAGCACCTGAAAAAATAATTGAAATGAATAAAGTTTTGTATAAAATATTTTAAAATATTTAAACAAAGAATTATTATCCAGTAAAACCTCAATTATGAAGAGTGAAGAGTAAATCATATTGTGAAAAGTGGCACACGGGCAAATGAAAACGACGGCTAATCAACTTTTTAATCATCAAATTATGTACAAATATACAATGATAAATACATATGTGTGTAAATTATCATGTCATAAAGTTATCAAGATTTGAAATATACAGTAATCAGTCACAGTTTAATACAGTTAGAAACAATTTTAGATATATCACTTTTATTCCAGACCCCAATAAAATTTTAAACAATTATCAGTTTCCACTAAAAATTGAAATACTTGTTTCTTTCAATGTGTACAAAAGGTTTAAATCCAGTATGTGCCAATTTGCCTGCTATGCAGAGGTAGAACTACATGTGGATAAAAGCAGGATTCTCCATGGACATCATTGTTTAAGGTGCATTATAATCAAAGTCTAAATCAATTTTAACAGAAATTTTTAAGTTTGCTTAAATGCATAAGAAGATGTAATCGTACCAGCATTTGTTGTCTCAGTCAATCTTAACGAACGAACAATAAATACTAAAATTTATCAAGCTACACAGAGTTTAAACATCTAGGAACAAATTTAAAAAAGGATATTTTCAATGGAGCGTCATACTATTTTGGTAGAATATAGCTTGGCAGAGAAGTTACTGGTATTTAAAAGCTAAAACTTGAATCCTTGTAATTTCAATACAAGACAATATTTTGCAAAAGCTACATTATGGCGTTCCCTTGGAAAAATGATATTTTTTAATTTTGATTGTAAATATTATTTAAAAGCCACAATTTTCAAGTCATAAGTACACATGTTTGGTAAATTGTATATTTTAACATGTTTTCACCATTATTAATATTACATTTTTTTTAAAATTCTTAATTTAATATTATTCTATTCATGCACACAAATTAACAGGGAAGTTAAACTACAAATAAAGGGTCTCCGAGTCAGTTTTATTTGCGGGCCTCTAAAGACTTGTAGTTCCGTCACTGTAGTGCTATGATCTAAATATTATGAATACAAGAAGGTAGGAAAAATATTTGACTATCTATCATTTGCCGAGCGCTGACAATCAATAAGAATTTTATTGCATAAAAAAGTTCTAGTTTATATTATTAAATACAATTAAGTGATTTTCAGTCTATTAATTCAGAAATCAAGTTAAATAATTAATATAAACTGTAAGTATAGTATAAACTGTATTGTAATACAATATTACATAAAGACCATAACAGGTAATTAGTTGGAAACGGGAAATCAACCTTTTTGTATTTTGGAGGATATAAATCAAGGTAGAAAAGAGGCATTTTAATGTTTGATGGAAACAGTACATACTCATAATAAAGCCTACTCGTTCATTTTATCATTACTATCATCATCGTTCTTAACTTATAAATTACTTATATGTGCTTATGCCTTTACTTTTGATACATAAAATTTTTTGGAAAGATGAGCATGAATAATCGTAAACACGGGTAATTGAGATTCTAATGCAACTAACAGATTTGGGCAATTATTGTAAGACATAAGTTAATTACAATTCATAAAATATTCTTACCCATTCTTCAGAAATAATGTAACATCCATATGCCATAGCAAATACCATGTGTAATGTTCGATTTGGTTTGGATTTAGTAACGACATAAGTAGTTGTCTGTTCCACTTCAGTGTGAAAGGTAAACGTTCCCAAGTTTTGTATATAATTTTTCATTACATCAATTTCACTGTCATTAAAAGTTAAATATTAGTAAAACATGATAACTATTACCCTAGGATAAAAATGTAGTGTTACCTTTTTGTCAGACCAGTGCAGGCAATAGATTGAATATCTACAGTATCACAGTCAAGTTTCATATTTTTTATATTATTTAGATACCTGTCAGAAGGGTATAAACTTTTTCGAAACCGTATTCTTTCAATAGAGTTAAGTTGGAAATAATTTTCATAGTTTATTATATCGTCATTAAGAGCTGTAGTTTCCTTATAATTTCTTCCAATAGGCGTTAACCACTTTCTTATTATTTTAATTGGGACTGATCTATCTCTATTTCCTGCAGATTTGACTTTGTGACTATTATCAAAGCTTAATGACTCATGCAAAGATTTTGATAATGCATTAATTTTATTTTTTGATCGTTCCACCTAAAAGTAATATTAAAACAAAAATAATAATTATTTTCATTGAACCTTATTAATGTGTTTTAAAAAGTTATTCCAGATTAGGATTACTAGATTATATTTTCCAGAACTCGGGACATTTGTTTTTTTTTTATCTATACTAAACTATTATTTGTTTCCAGATTATATAAGATATAATAATTATAATTTTTAATCATTAATTATATTATTTATATATAATATTTTAAATTATGGTTTACATATGTTTTCAATCAAATTTACAGCTTAGGTCAATCAATCAAAAAATAAAAATAAAATATTTGTGTTCGAACTTCTAATACGGCTCAACCGATTTTGATGAAATATTTTTGCATATTTGGTGAGTAAGAGAAGAGATTGTAAATTATTTTTCACTTACATGTCCCCCCCGAATCAACCAATTTTTCAATTGCGATTTTTGTATTTTTGCATGAATAAATCAACGAAGAATAATGCAACAAAGAATAAGAATGTCGATAGCTTTAATTTCATTATTCAAAGTCAAATGGCTGAAGAACTACGATTGGGGAACCCTTAATTTTGTGTGAGACAATAAATATATATGAAAGGTTATTAACTTTTAATTTTATTTATTAATCATTAAGAGTTGTATATACTTGCTGGCATATAATTATTATTGATTACAAGTTATGACTATTATGAAATAAATACATACTTCTTCTTTATAAGGATCAGTGTCTTTCATGCTTTCAATTTCAAATAATTTTGCTCTTAAGAAATCTTGTCGTGTCGCAAAATTGTATATTTGCTTATTTAGTTTCTAAAAAAAAATATGAATTCATAAATATACAATGGAATCATAATTAAAAAATACTCATCTTAGTATTAATGGTAATAAGTAACACAATACAGTGAGAAATTAACTATAATTTATAATATGACATAAGAAATACTAAAAGGATAAAGATACATGCATTTTCCAATTTTTACTTAAAAAATTTAGTTGAAAACAAAGAATTTAATGAATAAAAGAGTAATTCTATAGTACAGTTGAATATTACAAATGTACACTTCATAAAATTATACCCCATATCAATTAAACAGAATCAAAATTAACACTAGAACGTAAGCCTACCATATTTACTTACAAATTGATTTAGAATAAAAAAAAAAAAAAAGCAAAGCAAAGTTAAGTAAAGTATAGACAAGAAAGACAGACATACTTTGCACCGTGGATATTTTTTGCTCTACAGGTCAGGTACCCTTAGTGGATGTGTTGAGAATGATGACTATTATTATTCTTTATATTATTAAATTCATTCGCACAGAATTATCTTATTGAAGAAATGATTTATAGTTTCTTTAAAATTCTACACACCCACCAAAAATATCTGACCCGAAAAGCGAAGAATACTCATCGTGCGAAATATATCCGGCTTTCTTGTCTATACTGTACTTTACTTATCTTTGCTATACTTTATTTAACTTAACTTTAATTTTTTTTTTACCTAATAAATAAATAAATGGAAAAACTAATTTAATGAGAAAGTAAGTGTTAGAAAAAAAATGTTTAAAATATGTTTTTCACATTTTTGAAATTTTCTTACGCTAAAATGTTTCTCATATCATTGTCTATCAATGTTCAAATTTTCATACAGTTTGGATTAAAAAATTATGGTTCCTAAGTCTTTTTTGACAAATTTTGGAAAGTTTTCCCAAAAAATAACTGAAGAGAAACTCAAAAAATGACCTATTTAAAGTACCAACTAGAAGTAAATCTGGTTTCAAAAAGTTTCTGGCCAAGACTTTTGGACAAATATTTCCATACGAAAAAGTGGTTACAAAAAAAAAATAAATATTGTAAAAACACTAGCTTTTTCACTTTGTTCACAATCTAAAATTATCATCTTTATGTGAATGCATTTTGTTTTCTAATTAACTGTATGTCAGAATGTTTGATCTATTGAAATCCAGATTAATAAGAATTTATAATATACATCTTATAATGATTCACTCAATGATTGATTTTATATCAAATTAAAATTTTTAACTTTAAATTAAATTAAAGAACTTGAATAGGTATTAGTTGTAGATATTTTCAACATAATAAAAATGGCCATATTAAATAATTTTTTACACGAATATTATTTGAAGTAGATTCATTAGGTTTTTAAAAGTTTGTTTGGTTTATAGGATTGACAATTTCAATATTTTTTATAATTTATTTATAAGTATTTAATATGTAATTTTATTTAATAAATAATATAATTTAATAATGATGTACATGATAAAACACATTTTCATAGGAATTATTAATATCAAGTGTCAAAACTTTAATTTTGGGGTGGTAAACTTTTCTGTACTATCAAAATAAATAAAATACTTTGGTTACATTTTCTTTGCCCATGTCAAGTAATTTATTATTTGACCTTTTTCATTTTCTAAAAGCGATTCAAGCTATATTTTTTATTGTGCACAGTATTCTTATATTTACTTATTTACTAAAATAATGCATGATTGTCACTCAGTATTATGGGTTCACCATCACTGCTCTAATTTATCAAATATGATACTTCATCAACTAAACATTAATAAATAATGGTTGAAAATGTTTAAATAAATAGTATTTAACCGAATAATGATGTCATACTTGATCTACCAAACTTGTTTTAAGAAGTACAAGGTCTACTAGAAAATTGAAATTAAAAAACTGAATTACCATATTTATATTATATACAGTGCGTTTCACTTAAATGGTATCTTAAAAGATTTCTTTCCCGTGACATTGTGTTGAAATGGAAGTTTGTTGGAGGAGCTAAGTAATATTAAAAGACTTATTTTGTTATAATTTTTTTAAATTTTTTAACCATATAAATGTGCGCGTGCGCAATAAAACTTGGATTTTTTAAAAAAACATCACGTATATTCAACAACATATTTGGATAGAACTAATTATTAAAATCATATTGGCCCTTTTAATCATTGCTCTAAAACAAAAATTGACTTTGGACCGTATCGATCTTATCGCCAAGACAAGCCAATAGATGTTTCACATCAAAAGTAAATGTAAAATGTCAAAAAGGAATATTTTACAATAAATAGTTGCCCATTAGTCTACAATAAAATGTCTAATGCCTAGAATCTTAAAATTTTTTCTCGTGAGCATTACTAGTGGATACATTATCTACTAGCCTAATATTAATATTATTAACATTTCAAAATTTGGATAAAGTCAGATCTTGCAGTCATGGCCATACCAGTAAACACGCCTATGAAAGTTATCGACGCCATGCTTTTTTCAACTGACTTGCATTCGAAGCAAAGGCACCCCAAAGAACCTCCATAGGCCAAGTATACGATATTGTATTTAGATCAATAAAATACTGGCTATAAAATAATAGCGCATCATTATGGCAGTATGTTGAAATGGAAACAAAATACTATTTGCTGTATATG
>JAIPRM010014335.1:0-10825 GCA_025469315.1 Stegophylla sp. TES_Ste_2020
AAAAATGATGGTTTTCGAGTCGTTTTTGTCAAATTTTGGATAGTTTTTTCCTAATAAAACATTGAAGAATTGAGAAATTCATAAAATGACCTCTCTAAAGTACAATCTAGAGGCGAATCGGGTTTCAAAAAGTTATTGATAGAAACTTTTGGACAAGTATATCTATACGAAAAGTTGTACACAGAATATAAAAAAGAAAAATAAAAAAAAAATAAACATCATTGTAAAAACAATAGCTTCTTCACTACGTTTAGAATCTAAAAAAACATTATTAGAAAATTATAATCTAAATAAAATAATTTAAAAATTATAAGCGAAGCGCAGCGCTGCTGTCGCACTCTGTACCACAGAGTAACAATAATACTTCGGTAGTAATCATAGATAAAAGATTAAAGTAGTAATTTAATCTATTCTGTAGTAATGATAATATCGATTGTTGACGGTTTTTTATGGAGAACAATGTGCCGCGATCTGTTGGCAATATATTTCGTCCGTTATTCACAGAGTAGCAGTGCACAACTCTCACTTGTCACGGTTTTTCGACTGTGTTTGGTTTATATACAAGTGAAACGGCACAACAGTTTGTACTTGCTTCGGCAGTACATATACTAAAATTGGAACGATACAGAGAAGATTAGCATGGCCCCTGCGCAAGGATGACACGCAAAATCGTGAAGCGTTCCACATTTTTTTGTTAAATTTTTTTTTATTAATTTAATAATATTGACACCGATCGTTAAGCATTTTTTTTACAATAATTTTGACATCGTGAATCGTAATTCACATACAACATCCGGGGTAATATTTTTTAAATATTTACCATTAGGCTTTATACAGCTGCATGGTAAATATTTTTCGCACAACACCTGTTGTTATTATTAACAATTTTTTTTTTTTTCTGTTTTTCGTTTTGTTTCCCTTTAATAAATTAATAACCTGTTATAATATTTTAGATATAACAATGATTTTTATTTTTTTTTTCTCTCTCTCTCTCTCTCTTCTCGCGAACACTTTTTCGTACAGAAATATTTGTACAAAAGTTTTAATCTCAATAACTCTATAGATCCGAAATCACACACCCAGATGGTACTTTCAAATTTCTCAAAATCGGTAAAATATGGTATTATAAAACTGATATTTGTTTTTTAACATGACATCAAAAATAATGCAGCCAGAAACTTGAAACATAACCGACTACAAAAAATGATCACTAGAACTCTTTGTTGAGCGCAGATTTTAGTTTGCACAATCGTACTTAGCGTCAAAAAAAAATACCAAAGATGGTGAAAAATAATTGGTGGCAACTTTTTGGGTATCCCGTTAACTAGAAATAAACAATGATATTTTTCTGTATTTTTTTTTTTTTTTTTGAGCAAAACCCTTGTAAAATGTTAATTCGCAATGTAATTCTAAACTTAGGTATTAAGTTTTTATGTAGATCGGCTAAACCATTACTCTTTAATATGCGTTCAAGTGTATAGTTTTATGTAAAACTAACGAATATCGTCAAAATCCTTATTTTTAACGGTTATAGTCTACAGAGAAATAAGTTGAATTACAATTTTCGAAATTTTTCCGGTTAATTAGATATAGGTGAATTAATTAGATGGTTAATTAGATGTGGGTGAATTCATATTAAATTTTCAAATCTCAAAATCCTGAACTCAAAATTGTATGAAATAATAACGTACAAAAAAATGATAAATTTCCAATATTTTCTAAATATTCTATAGATTCAAAATTGCTCACTCCACAGATGAGGCGTCTAGTTTCAAAACTAGCTATAAGCAATTTTCGAAATTTTCCAAAAACAACAAAAAACGAAAACAACGTAAAATACTTGGTCTATAATTTTGTAATAAATATTAAATCAAAGCTTTGAATGGTACACATATCATATTGTATGTGAAAATATATTTTGTAAAAATATTATTACAATGTTGAATTTCCTGATAATGCAGGTCTATCAAATTTATCAGAACTTAGAAAAATGGATATATTTTATTATTTTTATTTTATTTTTATTTTATAGACATTTTACGGGACAAGCCCTTTAACAAAGAAAATATAATAATAATCTAAACATCTAACAACATAAAGAAAAAATAATAATAATAATATAAATTTTTGGGTTAAATTAAATGGTAGAATACACAGTTTATGAAAAGTATTAAAAAAAAATAATAATAATAACGATATATAAAATACATAAATTTAAATTGAAAATAAAGACAATGCTTTAATTCTAATACAATCACGAGACATAAGAAAAATATCAACATCATTACAAATTAGGTTGCATAGCGTAAGTGCTCTCGGGAAAAAAGAATCGGTACAAATATTTTTTTTAAAAAAATTATAATAATATTCATTGATATCCTAAGAGTCAAAGGGATGTATTGGTAATTTTTTGAATAATGGGACATTTCGGTGTCCCGAAGAGATATGTCTAGTTAAAATACGGGACGTTCCCGTATTATACGGGACGTCTGGCAACCCTATAATTTCTAAGCGCATAAGTGCATGCATATCTAGTACTTTTCAAGAGCATTAAGTTCCCCGAGCCCTATAATTATTACACACTCACATGATATCCATGCGCGTCACGTTATCGACGCAAAAACATTTATCAGCGATGATATCCGTTATCACAGACTAGAGAAAACAAAATAATAACAAAACTGTCATAGCAGCAGCCTGCAGCTGTAGCCTGCAGTCATCATTTTTATCGTGCTCCGGTTAATATTATGTTACACGATTTACGTGTACGTTCGTTTATTTGAATTTGCTCGATAATTATTATTATTATTATTATTATTATTATTATTATTATTATTACAGTAACTACCAGACGACTACCTTCTCATCAATCATCGAGTCATTAGATTAAAATTTTCGCTAAAATTCCGGGGCTCGTAGAAATAACCAATCTCAGACTGAGACCACGTACAAGCCCCGTGTGATGCGACTGAAAAATCGACGTTACTAGCTGATGTTTACTATTATTTGTCACTGTTGTCCAGTGCGCCCGGTGCCAGTCGTCGGTAAGCGCCCAGGTGTGAAGCGTTCCGCCGGATCCGATGAGGTTGAATAATGAGAAGTGTGTCGCAAGAAGAAACCATCAAGGAGCAGCCGGCTGAAGCGCAGCGACCGTACTGTAGGTACAAACGGTTCAAGATGTTCGTCAGGCGGCTGAGCAAAGAGTTGCTATTCGCGCTGTTCGTGACGTGCACCACGTACGCGACGTTAATCAACATGTAAGTGTCGAATACGAAAGATTGAGACTCGTTGAGACACGAAATTTATTATCTATATTATATTGTAATCCGTTTTTTGTTCTTTTCCTCCCCCCTCCCCCCCGCTACAGACAAAACGATTACGATGTAAGGGGTCCAAAACCAAAACCGTTTTTCCGTGCCAATTCTTGTGTCGATGATTTCTACACGGGTAATTTAAAAGCCGTTTTAGAAAAAGTTGCTCAAGCCGATATTGCTGTTGTCATGTTTTACGCTCCGTGGGATGCCGATTCCATTAACTCTCAAGAAGCCTTCATCGAGGCTTGTGAAATCAACAAAGATGAAGTATTTATACAATACATACACCTCCTCCATTCAATCGAATACTGTGTTAACAAGAAAAAATAAATATTTTATTAGATATATTTCGCTGCTGTTAATTGCTGGCAACCAGAAAGCGAATGCAGTAAAGTACTCAAAAGCAATAAATATCCAATGATAGTGGCCCATGATTACACCAAAGAAGGCATTTATTATACTGGGCCTCCGAATGATGCATCATACATAACTCGTTTCTTAGACACTATGAAACGCCCAGTCCGAGTGTTGAATAACAAAACAGATTTGGTCAAAGTCCATCAGCAGTATCATGTAAATTATTTTAAATATTGTAATGTTGCATGTGAATAACACATTTTTTTTATATATGTTTTTCAGACTGTATTGGTGGCATCTGTCGATTTTAAAACTTCTCAGGGCTGGAATTTGTACAAAATTGTACTGAATGCAGCAATTAATTATTTACAGACTGATCCACTGCAAATTCATGTGAAATGGTGTGTTTCTACTTGGCCATTGTCTAATAAAGAACCATTAATTAAGTTATTTACATGGAACCGCACTTTGGTAAATAACATTTGCAAAGAGAAATAAACATTACTGGTGCACCAATTTTTATACCAGACCGTATTTAATTATATATTTATTATTTTTAATAAGTCATTCAACGAATCATTTGTCAACCATGAAAAACTTGGAAGATGGGTACTCCAGAAGACTAGATTAACAACACAGTGGGTGCCTCCTATTGCGCGTACCAGATCTGAATTGCTAAACAATAGCTTTCAAAATGGACCTACAATGTTATTGTTCACACCCCACAATCCTTATTTGAAATTCAATCCGGTTTATTCAATGGTAATTAGTATAAAATTTTATTTCATTTATGATGAGATCAATGATATATGTTTTAGCTACAATTATTAAGTATTGAATATTTTGACTGTCAAAAAGCTTCTGTGTCAACAGCTCACATCACAGAATATTTAAAAAATGAAATAAATAGTATGCAAATAAGTTTATTAATTTATGTAATAGGCTATAATAAATTAAAATAAGTTTGAAAATTAATAAATAAATTATGTATTTTCATTTTATTTTAGGCTTTTATAATAGACGTCCATATGATGTGCAAAAATGTCAAGATATGATTTTGAATAAGTATCCAGATAAAATGGCCGTTATTCATAGAAAACATAATTCCACATTTAAAGGAAAAAATCAAGAATTTTTTGATATAGATACAAACACAGATATTAATTATTTGAATGAAGCTATATGTAAAATGTCTAAAAGTGTATTTTTCGACCATAAAATAAGTTATTGTTTAAACGATGACATTGATAAATCCATAATGAAAAAGTAAAATTTTTATTAACACTAAATATAGTTTTTAATTAATTTTAATCTTTGTATTATTTTATTAGAGTTAAAATGAATTTATCAAATCACATGAGCACAGAAGATTTTGTTGAATATTGGAAAGAAACTGAATGTTTCAGAGATTTACTTGCTGACAAATATTTCAGGCATGTATTTTGTACATGCTGTTAAAATGTATTTCTTTTTACAATTTTTTAATTTACATTTTACCATTTTAAAATTTATTTTAGTTAAATTTAGTCAAGTTCAAGATTAAAAAAATAAATATCAGTAGTGCACGCAGAGCAGATAAAAATTCATAATCCTCAAAATTGTTTAAATGGTGATTTATTTTAAATGTTGTTAATACAAATGTAAAACTTAAGTAGAGGGAAATTCAAATCATTTTTGAGTAAAAAAAAAAAAATTTTTTTTTATCACAATCTCCGGGAAGAGAAAAATGCTGTGTCCACTAGCACTACTGGTACTCATAAATTGCGTATCATTTAATTTTATTTACAAAGTATATATTTATGTTTAGGTTTTCTAAGCCAGATGATGTGTTTATATTTAATGCTAATGAAACATTAAAATCAACATGTTCAGCAAATAAAAGTATGTCATTTTTAGCTTTGGATTCAAATTATCATTTTCAAACTGCTAAAATATTTGGTCTTAATTTAAATCACTACCGAGAAAGAACAGCAGTTGTGATATATGACATGAAGGTAACATGGATTCAAAATTAATATTATGTAAAAAAATAATGTGCTGACATTCTTTGTACGGTGAAACCTCGATTATCCGGGGTATCTGTTAATTGAGACTTTTTATAACAATGAATTTTTTAAATAGTTAGATATGTTAGATTACATCGGATTGGCTATAGTGAAGACAAAAAGTAAACTTACGGTGATTTGATAAATATAAATAATAAAAAAATCTATAATATTGTTTATCTTCATGTTATTATCATCAAAAATGTCATTAATACGTTTGTCGATATTGTATATAATGTTATATAAAATATTCAATAATTATAAGTATTTAAAATGTGTACAGTCCATACTTTTTTTAAAAATTTTCAAGAGAGTGAGCATGGTTTTATCGCGAACACAGATAACAGAGATACGGTTAATCGAGGTTCCACCGTGTGAAAAAACCTAAAAATCCACTCTCTAATTATAACACTGATCTTTAGTTCAAAATTAATGCTTTGGCACAGGAAGAAAATTAAGTTTTAATTAATTTTAAGAACTAACTTTTAATAGCAATTGCTTATTTTTTTCTACTCTGTGTTTTATAATCTGACTTGTAAATACATTTTATATTTATTTTGATTTCTGTTCAATTTAATAAATTGGTAATTACATAAATATAGAAGAGAATTTTATTAGGATACTAATGTAATCACATTTATATTATGTATAAATTTTATTTGATAATAATTATTAAAAAATAAGCTACATTTTATTTTTCAGTCGGAAATGGTTCATGCATTACCTAAATCTAGTCACGTTACCGAAGATACAATGAAAAAGTTACTTACAGACTTTTTGAAAAATGAGGCAAAACGACATTTAAGGTCAGCCGACCTAGATTCAAATTTTCATTTGTACAGAGGCAAAGAAGAAGGCCAAGGAATGGTTAATATTGAAACATTAAATTCAGAAAATTTTAAAGACGCTGTTTTTAATAATACTGAAGTAATTTTTAACTGTTTTTGTTGTTTGTTTATTTGGATTTCAATTATCATTATTTTTTTCAGAATGTTGTAGTCTACTTCTACACTCCGTTTTGTGCATATTGTCAAGTTGTCGCACATGTACTATTAACCGTTGCTCGTTTAATGCGAAATGTTAAGAACCTCAAATTTTTCCGTTTCAATGGTAGCGACAACGATTTAAGTTGGCATTTGACTGTACAAACATATCCTACGATTATTGTCTTTCCCGCCAAAAAGTAACTACATTTTGCATACAATTTTTTTTTTTTTTTATATATAAATATTTAAATATTTCTATATGATTTGTATAGAAAAGCCGAAAGTTACATATTTCCACATGACACTGAATTAACATCTTATAATTTGTCTCAGTTTATTCTATCTAATCTCTTACTAGAGACTCGGTTACAAGCTATGATTGGCTTGTGTACAATATGGGATTCCTCTGAGGTAATGTTAAAAGCTTAAAGTGTTTAAATGCATTATTTGACAGTGATGTAACGAACATTGATTTATAAGTTGTACCATTTATTATATATAATAGACAGATAGCCCGTGGTATAGGAATATTTTTGGTGACTAAAATTACGGTTATCGCGTATCGTTGAACAAATAATATTTCTAAAATCGACACAATTATTAATATTACTTTTTGTACTGGTTTGATTTATTATCGCCACTCCGCCACCCATAAATAAACATTTTTATCGTCTCATCCGCCCCGCCCGCCACATAAAGTAGACATTCAAAAAATTATAATTATTAAGTACACATATTATTATATTGTGTTATCATAGAAACTTAAAAAAAAAATACAATATGAAATGAGATGAAACATGGAAATTAGGGAATATTTAATAAAAATAATAATTGTACCAAAATATAAATAACAAGTATAAGAAAAAGTATTGACACAAATACGATTAAATTAAACACGATTTAAAATTTTGAATTTTGATATTTTAGCTAGTTGTGATGTAGTAGAAATTATTAGTTTTTTTTCAATATTTTGAATACTAATAATTTTTCAATAATAAATAATTTATGTTCTTGTCAAGCATCAATATTTAGCCATTCATTAACTAAAACATCAATTTTTATTTTTTGTGTTAATTTCATACACAAATTTCTTTTATATATAACTTTTTCAAAAATTTCTAAAATATGATTAATTATTTTATAAAAACCATTAGATGATCCGGTGCTATCATTTTCAGACAAAGAATAATTTTTGTTCATTAAAAGAATTAGCTTTACTTCATTTAAATTTTTATTAGTTAACAAAGTATTTTAGCGGAGATCACAGTTGAATTTTTTAATACATTTATTAGCAAGATACCCAGTAAAATATGTTATAGAGCAGTCCTCTAATATGATATTTTTTATTCGGTTGTATTTCATCAGACGATGAAGCAGATGTGAAATAATTGAATCAGTTTTTCACTGGTATCAGAACACATTTTATTTATTTCATTACTTACAGATGATGGAGGTACGTCAATTATTATTGAATCATCTGTTTCTTAAGTTTCTCTTCACAATTAGCCCCTTTTGGTGCACATTAAGAAAAAATACTATTACTTCTAATTGAAGTTCTTATCAAACGATAAGTCGGATTTTTATTATACCTCCCTTTTTGTCTAAAAATACTAATGTATGGCCCCTCCCCTTGAAAAAATCTTGGTTGCACCACTTAAGGAATAAACATAAAATTATATTTTTGTAATTACAATAATAACACCAAGTAGTTCAATTCAAACTTTTTTAATTTGAAGTTTGATTTCTAAACTTAAACAAAAACTCAAAAGTTTGGTTTAGTGCAAAATCTAACAGTTTATTACATCACTAGTCTTTATCTATTGCATTTATTATTATATTGTGTATTAAAATGTATGATATCGTCTTTAGGATTATAATAAACAGTTGCATTACTGTCTTCGAGATGTTAAACTTGAATGCGACGCAAACATATCGAAGACACTTCAATCGTATCACAGAGCACTTGTGTACCGAGAACAAAATAAAAATGTTACATTAACGCCTATCTTTAATAGACTGAGGTACTTAAAAGCATTTAGTCTCATTTTAGATGTAACTCATAAATTAAATACAAGATCTATGCAAAAATTTTCTGACATTTACAATTCTTATTTAATTCAATCTTAAATCAGATAAATGTTAGAATATATTATATACTAAATATCACTTTAAATTTGATAATTGTTAATTGAATAATTTTCAAAAGCATTCGTTACACTCATAGCACTGACATTCAAAGTGTATTTTAGGTATAAATGAAAACAAGCTGTGATAAAAAAAAATATGAAAAATTATATATTTTATTTATTGAAATAAAGTTACATTTTAGATTTTCAGTTCATAGTTATTTATTTCAATCTCCACTAGCTCACTGACATTTTAGTATATTGGTGCTGGTTGTTGGGTTGGCAGAAGTCCAAATCTTTCCTTAATGCGAATCCGTTCTTTAGAATGTTGATCAGTCGGTGTAAATCTAGCTAAAATACATTTTATTTAGAATCAAATAAATTATGATACATTTTGAAGAAGAATAAAAAAAAGGTGAACAAACCTGGATGAGCACTTAAAGTTTGGAGACCTTTTGGATCTACTTTCTAAAATCAAATAAAAAAAAAATATTGGTTACAACACGATAAATATTTATAAGATATGTGTGAAATTCGCTTTGCAAGCTCATGTCGTGCCCTTCGTGCTCGATTCAAATCGATATCAACCCTCGGGTTGCTGTGTAAAATGTGAGAAACATTGCAGGTTGATTATAGTTTATCAAACTGCGAAGAATGTGACACGAGTTTGCAAAGCAACCGATGGGAGTTTCACAAAGTATGTAAAGCTTGTGCAAAGTCTTTTAAATACTTATAGTATACGTTCACTAAAACCATGTTCAAGGGGGCCAATTCATTGACAATTAATTTCATGTTTAATATGCATTCTACTTATTATAATGTACTGTGTAGATCACATATCCGAGTAGAAACATGTTGGTAGGTAGATTGCATATCCGAGTAGCACAAATAAATAATATTTTTTTAAAACCAATAAATCATTCAGTCCCACTTAGAATCTGAAATATTATATGGGTTGAATTCTACTATTGGTAAAATTATTTATCGTTTCCTTAAAATTCTACACACTCACCATGAGTGTGTAACCCGATGAACGAACCCATGGTACAAAATGTGTCCGGCTTTTTATTTTGTTAAATTTTTTTTAAAAATTTTAAGAAAACAACTTACATTTGTTTACTATTAAGTTTTAAAAGGGTCAATTGTTAAACATTCTGTAATTATTGTCAAACACCTATAAGCAGAAGTTCCTTATGCCTTAGTTATATTATTTGATCTATTCAATTTATTAAAGGAAGAAATTTCGTTGTTGGTAATTTTTTCCCCTTTTTTATTTTTTAAATCTAGCATCTCTAATTTATACAATTTACATTTTTAACATCTTTTATATCTACTGAAAATATATTGTTTCATTATCAGGTAGGTAAGACTGAGAGGGTAGTAAATACACGAGACATTTAAGCGCAACCCTAGTTTTTACCCCCAGGTCACTATGTAAAAAAAAAACTATACATTACCTTCAAAGTGTACACCCGGGTACCGTCTTCACCGAGATAATATCTCAAAAGCATATTTGAAAGCGATTTAAAATTCTAGAAAATTAATTCCGGTATAACGCAGCAGACACAGACCGGCGACAATTGAACAGTTAAAAAGAAAAATAATAATAATGCAATTGTAATTAACCTATTTAGTATTTTTAGTAGTATTTTCTCAATGGATAATCTTAATATATTATTTGTTATTGACTTGTTTTTATTCCCATTCCGTGATCTGAGTATGAATTTAGAACTATCCAAGCACGTGTTATTGTCATCACGGTCTTATTCCACCTGATTAGAAAAATACCTGATAATAGATAAGGAATCTACCCATAACCTCGAAAAATAATGCAAAATACCAACTATCTGTACATCAAAATTTTTTTTTTTTTAACACGTTGACGGACATCACTGCTATAGCAGTCATGCACTTGACTGTAATTCCAGCATCACTTCTGTAGTTGAATAAGAATTGGTGTAGCATAAAAATATGTAAGAACTTTTTTTTTACAAATA